>VXBC01001558.1:234586-263517 GCA_013399945.1 Ploceus nigricollis | reverse complement strand
AATCCATGCCATCCAAAATCCAGTAGGATAGATAGTGTGTGCTATAAATAATAATTTTAATCAATTTCACTTTTTCACGCAAATATTGGATGATACAGCTTGAAAGTACCGCTGTCACACTGCATTTCTGAAAGCATGTTTCAAACCTTTGCTCTCCATACTATGAAACAAGATTTTATCCTTTAAACTTATGAGCTCTCCATTTAAGCTCCAGTCATCGTCAACAATTTCCCAGTTTACTTGACTGTAGGGTTAAATTCACAGTTTATGCACATTTAAAATATACTGATCTAAAAACACTGGGACTGCACATAACTGCAACCTGTGTGCTAGAACAGAAAGTCATTGATGATCACATTTGTATTGCCTGCACCAACTGCAGAGTTTATTGCCCTGTTTTTCTGTCAGGATTAAATCAATACACAAGCAACATTTCTGTGACGTGGGGGTCAGGCAGGGTTGGTGACTCTGAACTGGCCTCCTGTGCAGACCACAGGGTAACACAGTATTTATGGCTTCACACTGCACCACCTTCCAGACAAGAAGCTGTGAAAAATGCTGCTCTCATCTGAACTCCAGCATGATGTTACTGCCCAGCCCAACTCTCTATGGAAAATGCAATAATTACAAGGAAAAACTCCTGACTGGATGCTGCTCTTCTCATGAAGCCACTGCTACCTGGTGGAAGGACATCCCCAAGCTAAGAAAACATTCTCAATTTCAGCCATCTTAGGAAAAATGCTGCAAAGCTCATCTCTCTCAACAGCAGCAGGACTGCTCAAGGAGGAGGTAAATAGGTGAAGTTTTCTTACAGTCACTGGGCTCAGAGTTAAACCCTGGCTTCTCCAAAAGATCATCTTATAAGCTGCATTGCTCTAAGAGGGCTGATGCTTCCATGGGCAGGGAAGGTCTGTCAAAGTTTGAGGGATCCCGTAACAAAGCTCTGTCTAGACATGATCATCCTCATCTCAGTCCAGGACCACAGCCTTGGTAACTGATGAAACGTATTTCATATTGTTTAAGTCTTAAGGCCAACTAAGCTAAACCATTCTAGTTAATTACCTGATGCTGCATGAGGGATATGGAAATAAATACATGCCTCTGTCAAAACACCATGGGCTGTCACAGTCAGGTTGTAGCATTATTTCATAGTCTTTTTATATTCTACTGATAATCAAGCGCTTTTACTGCATGAGAAGAAAAAGGGAGTGAAGATGCAGACTGCATGTCAAAACAACGATTCAGAAAAGTTAAAGTTATCAATAATGTACTTTATTTGCTTCAACGGTGTAGCTACAGCATATGTGAACACTCACGTGCATTAACAGTTTTGTGCTGTTTTCCAACCCCATTTGGTACCTAGACGTGAAAGAAAAGCTACAAAAGTACAAAAATAAGTCTCATGCAATTCATAACTGCTGCAGAGAGGGCAAGAAAAAAGCTGTTGCTGAGCAGTTCTACCCTTCCAGATGTTTATATTGAACTTCCAGATGTTTTTCTTACATTTATTTCTTCATTATAATAAGTAAAGAACTGTCTACAAACACAGTGAGACTCCTTTAAGTCAAAATTTATACAAACTCAAAGTTTATACAAAAAGAACCTTCACCTTTTTTATCTGTGCCCACATTAGATTCCCAATATTACAGAGTAAACCACATTCCTGCAAACAAAGTGGATGATTCTACAGGCAGCAAAGTCCTAAGTGTCTCTTTACTTCCCAGGAATAGAAAGGGTAAACAATTCTGAATTCATTGTTTGGTCTCCCTGCATCCTGGGGGCTAGCTGTGGTTCTTGGCTCAACAGGCATGCCTAATTTTGGCCAAACAACATTGAGAACTCACCCAACATAGAAGGCTAATCATCAGGATTAGTAAAATACAAATAAGAAGGGTTGTTGGTATTGTGCTTATTTGAAATTCAGCTATAAACCCTCAGTATCACAATCTCACAGTCTAAATCCTAAATAGAGAGGAATGCCCAAAGATGCATATGGAGGCATATGGCAGAGTTATCCACCGTAAAAACGAGACGTGACAAATTAGGATGGATATTTAATCAGCATTTAGGCAGGAGAAATACAGGCTAACTTTCCAACAGCAACATTCTAAGCCAGTACTTCTCTACAAATATAGGTATGCACCTGAAAATACCTGAAAGACCCTAGCCTTTCATGACTGATTTCAGGCCAAGGAAATCCAGACCAGAGCTAGTTTATCCAGGTCTGGGCTCTGAAATCCTTAATTTGGTGCTTTCATTACTTCTTAAAACAATAGTTAGATATTGTCATCTATTTTTGGGCCAAACTTACAACTGGCCCAGACAAATGCTTTCAGAGTCTAACTATGAACCCTAGCAGAAAAACAGTTTAGCTTTGTCTTTAAATGTAACATGAGAAAAAGTAGAGAACAGAAGAGAGGATGCCAAGTTTCAGCTGATATATCTGCTCAGTTTCTGCCTGTTCCCTGATTGCTCATTTAAAGGGAACACATGGTGGTGGTGAAAGGCAAAGTGTCACTGAGCTGCAAGCCAAACCAGACATGATTTTATGGCTATGTGCAGTACATAGATCAGTCCTTCCTTAGTTCTAATGCAAAGGAAAGGCATGGTTTAGAGAAAGAGCTTTATGTTCCTTGTTACTTTTGAAAGATTTCAAAAGCAGCCTTGTTAAAAGAAAAGGCTCAGCTATGAAATCACTTCCTTCTGTTTAAACTATTTTACTCAAGGAAAAAAACAAGAGGGCATGAAAAAAAAAAATCTGTTCTCTGCTTTTGACTTGTTCCTAGGATTCAGCATCCCACCCGCTCTGTGGGATGACGCAGTGTGCCAGATCCCGACCGCTCCAGTCAGTGCGTCAAGCAGCCATAGCCCTCCCCACACAATCACCCTCTTGTCAGAGGCAGCTGGCACCCTCCCCGCACATGCTGACAGCATCACTGCCTGGAGGACTGCACCCCTTTGGGGCAGCTCTTCTCCTCTTGGAGCAAGGCAGCAAGGCATGAGGAGGGCAGGCCGTGTTAGGCAGCTAACAAACAAGAAGCTCTTGTGTTATTCCCTCCCCCTCCTGCCCCCCAAACACAGTGAGAATGCAGACAGGGGAAAAGATGCTCTTCTGCTTGCAGCAGCAGCAGCATGGCTTTGCCTGGGAGTACAGCCAGCAGGACAACTCCAGGACACCCGTTTATGGAAGTTTAAAAGTCAAATGAACAGTTCACTGCTGCCCAATTCACAATGGGGTTACTTACAGCTGAGCAGCATTTTAACAAAGATTCTAAAATGTGGAATGGTTTGCCTCCCTCTGCCAATGCTCACAGGTTTACCCAGAGCCCCAGTTCTGTTTTCCTTTCAATCCCAGGGCACCCTCCCTCTCCTCCAAAATGAATTGTCTTCTCTTGTGTAAAGTAGGCTGACACAAACCAGCTCCCTTCCCCACAGTCAAGTTAATTAATTAATTAATTAATTAAGAGAGGAGGGAGAGGCATCTTTAGATTAAACTACTCTCCTTCCCAGCTTCACTTTCTGCAAAAAGTTTGTTTCTGCCTCAAACCAATCTATTGAGTAATGCATTATTACCCTGATCCGCACCATTAAGAAAGGCAGGGGTTCTTTTCCTCCATGTTTTTGAGGTTCACTGACATAGAAAAAGCCAGATAACATGAGATAGATGTTCAGCAAATTGCTCCATGCAGACTTACACACTCACCTTTTCTGCCCTTCCCAAAGCTCCAGTAGATAAACTTGAAGCACTACCTTTTCAAGAAGGCACTCAGGAAGTATGACCCTTGAAATTAAATCTTCTGCTTAAGAAAACTTTAAGCCAACTTACAAGTAGACTGCAAACAGTGATAGAGCACCACCACACCTGCCTGATCAACATGCTGACCACACTGTTTGCTTGAGAGATACCTGCTGATATCTGAGATATCTGTTGCCCAGAAGTGCTTTGAAGTGATGCTTAGCTTTTCTTCTTTAGATCCACAACACAATCCTCCCCTGACGTGCAAATTCAGCAATATGGGATGGTACTCCCCAGCTGATGGCAACTAATGAAAATTTCTCATGGTGTACGTAGCAGTCTGGTAACACCTTGATGCACAACTATTTAATTCCCCCAAAGTCTCTGTGGTTACCCCAAAGCCTAACTCTTGACTTCAGTATATTCTTTCTTTATTTATTTCTTAAATTAAAAGAATTTACACAACAAACCCACAGCTGTTTTTCAACCATCTTTATCTTGTAACTGTGCCTCCCAGGTGGTAAGGAGGTGAAAGCACTGCTGCTTCTTTACACTACAGGCCTATGACTGACCTCCTCTTGCTTTCCTCTAGAAACCACATGGCTTAGGAAAAAAACCAAACTCAACCAAAACCCAAACCCTTTGCAAAATAATACCAAGGTGGAAGCTGCAAAAATGATGAAGAGTGTTACAACCTACAAGCATTTTTGTTTCCTTTGAACAGATTTAATAAAATAATAAGCTGTTGTTTTCGTAAATGGTAATTTATGCAGATTAGAAGAGATACTTAAGTACAGTGTGTGCAAAACACTGAATGAAGCGCAGCAGTACCAAGAAATAAGATCCTGTTTGAATTTTCAAGAAAGCTTCAACATGTGCCACTTGCAGTCCTGAAAAATCTCACCTTTATGAGGAATCAGAGGTATTACTGAACTACATCTGCAGCTAAACTGCATTCACCTTCAGTTTAGGTAATGCCCCTTAACCCTTGGAGTTGTTTCACTCTTTCTAGAACAATAACTGAAAAAAATATACTTATTAGGGAAAAAAGGTGTCACTTTATGTTCTTTGTATACCACTGCTATTGTGGCCACAGTGAGTGGCCTGTACGTCTTCCCTCTGACCTCTTCCCACAGGAGAAGGATCCTTCCTGCTGCATACACATACCTCTAGTACCATAGATGCTTGGGATTAGCTGACATTTGCTATTTATTCAGTGACTGTTTATTGCTACAACTCCACATTGCATTGGTAGAAATGCCTACTATTTTCCATCCACTTTTTTTTAGTAGCTGTTTTTGGAGTCTTTTGCCTTTTTTTTTTTTTTTTAAAGTCTGAGCCAGTTTTTCACCTCATAGGAAATACTGTATGAACAATAATGTCTTCAGGAAGGAAAACAGAGAACTATTTCCTAAAAGAGGACTGCAAAACCCAAATTTTCTTTGTATTCTTAACCTCATCTTCCCTTTTGCCATGAGAATCATGGAGATGGGAAAGGACAGATTTTTGAACCATCAGGAGGTCAGGAGAGGTTTCCCCAACCACTACAGTCTCCTTTGGAAAACTCATATAACTTCTTTCCCTGAAGAGAAGAGCAGGATGTGGAGGAATATATCTTATCAATGGTTGAACAGGTTAGTTAACTGCTCACTTCATATTCTGGTTAAAAAGCAAATCACTAGGTCAGAGTACAACATGTAAATTCTTAAATTAAAATGTGAGTTGACACAGTGACTCACACTGAATCTCTGCCACATTCTGCCATGTTTGTGATAGAAAGCTCAAGTCACAGCATAAACCTATGGGAACCATAATGTCAAGGAGAAAAATGGGGCTAAGTTTTGGGCTTTGTGGACTGTTAGGTCCACCATCTGATGCAACAGGGTACTGGGACACCTGGAGACCCATGTACTGTACTGGAAGACCTAATAGGTGAGAACACATATTGGCACAAGGAGACAACCTGCACTATCCTTGCTGCCTTCAGCTCACTATCATCTGCAGGAACAAAGAACATAACAAACAGCAAAGAATGTCAACAGGGAATGGTACTCAGCCTTTAGGCTGTGCTTCTGCATAAGGAAACTGGGAGCCCTAGACAAAACCCAAGTAAAACTCTTCACAAAATTACAATAATGTCCTGAATCCAAAATGTGTTATGGTACTTCCCTCATGCCAAGCTCTGAAGCCTACGCACCTCCTGAGCAGTGTGCTGAAGCACACCAGTATCTCACATGCTACTTTCCTGTATTAGCAAATGCACCAAACGCTACAGGACTGGGTACATGCAGTCCTGCTTAACACACAATCTTTTTGTGAATAGCCTGTAGCTCCTGAATGTTCTCCATATACTGGAATTTCACATGAATACACACAACACCTTTCGGGTGGCAAAAAGGAGACAACAGATACTTCAGTGGAGTACCGAGCCTTCCCTGTGCTATTTTAAGTTCGAAGCCATTTGGCATCTTCAAAGGCAAAAGGACAAACATTATATAATAGGTTGCTACAAAAGATTTTAAACATGCGTTGCTGCAAAAAACCACCACATTACATCTGGATTTTCACTGGTTTCATGTTACAGGGCTGAGTGACCATGTCACATCAACTTCCATAAATAAGCTTGATAGTCCCAGTGGTCACAGTAGTGAACTCTGGGTGTTCTTATTGTCTGCACCTCTTCCAGTGTCTTCCAAATTCTGCTGACCCCCAGGAGCCGACCATGCATTACTGAAGTCACCTGATAAGAAACACAGCAGGGAGAACAGGGTGGGCAAAGTAAGCACTTACCAAGCACAATGACCACAGTCTTCAGGAGGCTCATCATGGTGTCCCGATTCCTGCGGGGTCCAGAACTGTGTCTGGACATTCTCATAGTCCTTTGGCGAACGTACCCAAAGATGTGAGCATATAGGACCACCATGACCACAAAAGTGACCAAGTTGAAAATAGCCCAGAAGACCAGGTAGGAGTCACTATAGAGTGGTGCCATGTTGGAGCAGTGGGTGATATCACAAATACAGTTCCATCCGACACTCGGTATGGCACCCATGACGATGGCCATAGTCCAGATAACAACAATGACAACGACCACTCGGCGGTTGCTCATCCGAGTGTGTAGCTGCATTCGGAAAACCGTAATGTGCCGCTCAATAGCAATGGCCAACAAATTGGCTACAGAGGCTGTCAGACTGGTATCAATGAGACCCTGACGGAGAAGCCAGGTGCTTACAGTCAGTCTTCTAGTGTTGGGTCCTGTGTTGAACATTAAGTAAAAGTAGGCCAGCCCTGCAAAAAAGTCCGCAGCAGCTAAGTTGGCCATTAAGTAATAAATAGGAAAGTGGAATCGGCGATTGACATAAATAGCCACCATAACCAAGAGGTTGGCCAGCATTATGAAGATGCAGACGGTAATCCCCAGTCCCATTACAAGCTTGCTGACAGTGTTCCATTCAGTGGCTAGATATTTTCCACTTCGGTTATAAAAGAAGGCAATGGTTTCATTGTAGTAGCACTGTGGTTCACTCATGGCTGTGGACTGAAAGAAGAGAGAAATAAAAAGAGAGAGAGAAAAAAAATCCAGAATGACATCAGAACTGAAAACATATGATTGCCTTCATGGCTAAGACATACACAAAGAGCGGGGAGGGGGACAGGAAAGGAACACGCTTCAGAACAATTTATTGTTTCAGACCAAATGGCATTCCACAACTCACAAACAATTGCTCTGAGGAATCTCGTAACAGCAACCAGATTAGAAACAACCAGAAATGGTTCCATCTGCTCTGGGAGCCAGCGTGATTTCTGATGTAGTTGTAAATTGCATAGAAAACGAGCTTCTGGCCAAGCAGATCTGCTGAGAGATTCTGTTAAAGGCATGCAACTCATAATTAAGAAAAATTAACTCTGCTAGACACCTTTTTTATGTTATCAGTGCACAGAACTGTTGTTTGACTGTAGTGGAAGAATAGTTCTTCAAAGAGAAGGAAATGTGCATTACATTTCCAAGCAGGTTTTAACTCATTCTATTTTCCGTCATGGATATTCCTTCTTGTCCTGTCTTAAAATGTGGGAAGAACACCTTAAGTAAGGATAGTCAGTATGTTCTGAGACCGTGCATTACAAGGGATAACGTATGTCCATAAAAAGTGCTTTTATGAGCAATAAAGAAAGCGCGACATAGCATTTCTATGAGCACCACCCATGTTTCTAGAAATGGTTTGAAATACACAATGCTTTTAAATCTAACTCACCAGAACTGACTTATTCCAATTTGAAATAGGAGTGAGCCAAGAAATAAGAAAAGTAGTATTTGGCTTAACTAGTGTTAAAAGCATCCAACCTTATTTCCTGCATTAACTATTGCTGTGGTTACATCAGAGAACACATGATTAATTTTTTTTTGCAGAGTACTCCGCTGAGAACAGCTAGGGGGACAACAAACCAGCCCATATTCCACTAGAATGTAGAAGTTTTAGATAAACTGTTGGCAATTAAGAAAATATCTAATGAGTTTCCTTTTTCAGTTCCATTCAATTACTCAAGGTGCAATTCCCAAAAGGCAAACCTTAAGAGAAGAAACCCCTCTGAATAACATCCTGGTTCCTTGTTTAGCATGGGTAAACAACAAAGATGTAAAAATAATAATTAAAAAAAAATCAAACCAAGAAACACATGTCAAAAAAGTCTCTATAAGATCTGCCTTTGCCTCTCTGCTTTTATTGCTTTGGAACTCTATTGACTAAACTTGAATTTTTACAAAAACAGGACCAGTTTTAGCCATGCAAGTAAGAAGCTGAATCAAGGAACAGATCAACAACACTTAAAGATGGTAATTTCTTCCCATTAAAACATACAAAGTTAACCATAGGTTTTGGACAGCTCCAGTTATTCTGCAGGAAGTGCTACAGCTAACCTAACCTTCTTGTTGAAAACAAAAACGTACAGAATTGGGAAACAGAATTCGTAACTTGACTCAAGTGAAAATAGTATCTGATAAAGATCTCCTTAGAATTACCCAAAGCTGTTTCTGTTTCTTTTCATTTCTACATTTGTCAATGCAATTAAGCCAATTCCAATAAAGCAATATACAAAACTTTCCACCTATATCCCAAATGGACTACATGATGTTTAAATTTATGTTAAAGCAAAAGGTCTTTTAAGAAAGATTTTACCTCCAGCCTAAACATTGACCAGAAACATTTGCAGTCCCAGGATAATAGAAAGTTAGAGTAAATAGTATTTCTCTGCACAGTGAGTGTAATACTTTTATTGTTCCTCTAGGATACATCAACCCTTGGGTTTGAAGCCTTTTAGCCTTAATTATTTAAGAAATTTTGAAAGTTCTCATATAGGATCTGTTGCATATAAAAAAAATATTTATAAGGGACGTTTAACAAAAGGAGACCTAGGTACAAGACATCTGGCTTTAATTCTTTGGTTAAAGACCCTGTAGTAATAACAGGTCAAGTATAAGAACCCTTGAGGGAGAGAGGAAGTCATATGAATGAATTAGTGGCCCTTATAAAAGCTTGCCAACATCTGCATTAATTATGTAATGCACAGGATTTTTAGTCTCTGTAGGAATATCTGGATGCAGGATCTAGTGGATATTTGTGATCTTTAATAAATTCTCATTCCCTGTGTATTTGTCACTCTGTTTTTTTCTTTCAGATGTCTGCTGCCCACATGTAATGATTCCTGCTCCACTGTTGCTCCTATGGAAAGAGGCCTTCTACACCTGGAAAAACATGTAATTTTAATTCAGAAATTTAAAATGTGGCCGGCATTATGCTTTTACTTTCTTTTTCCTTCTCTTTTTCTTTGTATTTTTGTTTTGCACATGGGCTTAAAACGTGAATTATTCCCTGATTGTGCAATATTCTCCCCTACCTTTTTGTTTGAAATCTGAAACAAAATACGACAAAAAATATGACTTAATCATGAAATGCCAAGCCAAGGTGGAAGGTACGTACACACACATAACGGTATGTAAAATGCTACAGAACCAGACTTGTTCAATTTAAAAGTATGACAGCACTTGAGCAATCTCAGAGAAGTTAGCATGAGGCTCACTTGCTGCTTCTCTCATTTTGAAGACAGAAAAACAAAATGCTGTGTTCATGTAAGGGATTTTGGAGAAGTTTTGTTTTTAAGGCATTGTAATCCAAAACCTGGGACCTCCTGTATAAGTAATCTTTTCATGTCCTGCACCCCCCTCCTCCCCACCCCCCCCTCACCCAAGGGAAAGAAGAGAAGATGAGAGAGTTTGCTGGCAAAAGTTCCAGCAGGGGACTTCCAGATGATCAGCTTTCTCGGATGCCACTGTATATCTTAAAGGAAGGTTTTTACCTCCCAGGTCACAAATATAAAAATCCTAAGGCATCACATTTAGCTGTGATGCTGACTGGAAAGGCTCAAGCAGGAGAGAAATGCACTGTATCTCTCAGTACTCAAAGTGTTAACATACCACAAAGGCATATGCAAGCAGGCAAACCCCATCCCCTCTCCTGCCTCTGCAGGAAAAGGGGCAGGGAAGTTTATATTTTAATTTCCTGAAGTTTCACTCAGTGTGTTTCACTGCCTGTGTAACCCAGATGTGTGGTGCCCGGAGATTTACCTCATCCATTCAGTATATCTCAACAGAAGTTTAAAACAAACTGAGCTGCAAATTGCCCATGTTAACTAAACCTCTAGGACGCATCTGTGTGGAAGAAGTAAACACTGAGTTATAAACCAACATGACAGATAAAGAAAAATGGAGTAAAAGCAAGCTAAAAGCAAAGTCTCCTCTTGCTGTATTTAGACGACCCAAGACACATTTCTCCCAAATCAAAGAAGAAGAAAATCACAAGTACATGGAATTCAATCTCTTAATATCATGAGACATAGTTATAACCACAGCACAGTGCACATAGACCAGGAAATTTGGCACCAGGACTTAATAAATAAAATTCACTCTTCTTCAGCAATTAGTCATTCAATTCACCTTGGCACTGGCCTTTTCAGGTGCTATGTGCCTGGTTTTCTCCTCTCCTCTGGCTGTATGGGATCACACCACAGGGGGCTGTGGGAACACTGCAAAGGAGAGCCCATGTAAGCTTTCCCATATTTTGCGCCTGATTCATCTTGCTTCTGTGCCACCTCTGCATCACACCCTAAAGAAGAGGATGAGGATTTGGATCCACAGCAGCTTGACCATTGGATGTCCTTGGGAGTGCAGCCCAAGCCCTCCTGGGGCAGGGACAGCAGTGGAGAACACAGTCTGCCTGGAGGAGAAGGCGAAAGGGGATCTCTGGATCCTGACAGCTCTGTGGTGAGTGACAGCTCACCTGGTGAGGGCTGCTCACCTGGTAAGGACTGTGTATGGAGAGATGCTTGGGGTGGAAAACAAACATCAAAAAGTTTTCAAATACCATTGACTGATCCTGCCTAAACAAAGCATTAATTAGCACGAGGTGCCTGAGGGGAAGATGATCAGTTTACAAACCCCTCTGCAATCTCAGAGTTTGGAGAGTTCCTTGATCCACAAAACAAAAAAAGGCAGGTCATTGTCTCCCCAGCCCCAGTACCCATGGGTGCACCTATTTCTTGTCGAGAGAAGCTGAGCGGAACATTCTTTGAATACTAAGGTCTGACTTTTACAGCACTTTTCAAACTTGTAAGCCACAAAAAGAAGAAAAATGCATATCCAGGAAATTTTCTAAAAATATCTTAACCCTAAACTCTCCAAACACACTCTGCTCCTCTCTTTTTTGTCTTTTGCTGAACTAACCTCCACATGCTGCTGTTTTCTTATCCAGAACACAGAGGAGATGAAAAGCAATTCATTTTTCTAATATTGGTGTGGTAAACTAAGACTACAAAACCATAGTAACTGTTTTATATCTTTACATTCAGAGCAGCATTGAATGGAAATCAGTACCACTGCTTTCAGCTTATGTAAATATCTTAAGTTTACCAACATATCAGAAGGGGTCAAGCTGAAAAACTTAAGGGAACTACCAACTTCAAAATCCCCAAAGAAGGATATAAATTAAGAATATCTTTAAAATAAGGATAAGCAAGTAAGTATAGGCATAATTGAATCAATATGTAAATACTTCATCAACCCACAACTGCTAAACATGGGGTTTACGAAAGTAAAGTTGTAACAGATGAGGAAAAAAAATCCAATTAGCAAAACCAGTTGTCCATTACCTAATGAAAAACATAGACTACTTTTCAAACTGCAGAACATGAAAGAAAAGCTTTAAAATAAAGCAGAAAAGATGTGTTTCCTTCAAAGATAAAAGTAGAAGTAAAAAAAATCATGAAGTCACAAGACAAGAGTCCTGATTCATTATAGCTTTATGCACAGACATACTTTTCATCTGCACAATTGAAGTAGAAACCCTATCACCAACACAGAATGGCTTCTCCTCTTCAGAATTGCATCTCCCAAAGTAACCATTCAACAAACTTAAAGATAAATCTGTATAATAAGATGGGATGTCACAGCAGGTTACTTCATTTCACTAGATTCATTTTGGCCTTTGCAAAGCTGACAAGACAGAAGGAAATTAACCTCTCTGTAAGGGGATCCCTTTAATGCTATTAAAACATCCTAAAGCATGAAGTTACTTAAGGATCATGTGGCAACAGCTAGTGCATCCAATAATTTTTAGGATGATTTTGTAGCAGACTGTATTACTACAGAGACTCAGAGCTGACAAATGTCCCAACTACCAGAAATTGAACTGAGAATTTCTCTGAATCCTACAGTTTATGAAAATGAAAGCTCAACATTCTAGGCACTCAGTGTATTAAAGAGATGCAGCCACCAGTAACACTCAGAAAAGAGGCAGTTTTACTCTTGGAAGGTATAATTCACAAGTGACACAGATCCCATTGATTAACTATGATTATGACCTCCACAGATTGGCTATAAAACCAGCCAGGTTGTTGACCTTCCAAAATTCTGCAAGTAAAAGAAGATTTAAGAAATTAAAAGCTAGAATTAGTTAAAAGAAGAATTGAAAAAGAAAAGACAGAGTGACCTCATCTATCCACAACTTAGCCAGCATTTCACACACTATTGTATTGTTGCTCCTTTTCCACAGATCCAGCATTTTCACATGAGCTGTGTCCTTCACAAGTAGTACATAAATGCTCATAGGGAAGTTTTCCAGTAGAGGAGGAAATGAAGACTGTTTGAATCAGGGCATAGTTCTACATCATCACATGCTCACTTACATTCCTAGAATGGCTTATATATGTTGATTACTAAGGATTTGTTTTTTCTCTGCCACCCCTTATCTTCTTCCCAGCCCAAAGGGAGCTCCCCACTGTAATGTGGAGATATTGCAAAAAAATAAAGTAATTGGCTGTGGCGCAGGTAGAGCATATTGAGCCCAAATTGGGTACTTAAGCCCAAGTGTTCCAAAGTACAGAAAGGGCTTCTGCAAAGCTCTTAAAACTTCTTTTCCTTTGGGGTAGCTTTCATGACAAGCTGAGCTTCACAAACACTAGCCAAACATGGGCACAGGCTCAACACTTTGTGGCTTTGTGGGAGACACAGGAAGACAATTATATTCCATCATCTCATTTAGTGACTGAAATATTCCACCTCTTATCCCTTCAGAAAATGTCTTTGCCATGATGCTGATTGGGCTGCTCCACTTTCTTGCCCAGTTCACCCCCAGCTGCCCAGTTTCAAATGGCTGTGAGTCCCTGAATGCTGCTGTGAGGATGAGTGCAGTGCAGGACAGACCTTTACTGAAGACCTCCACCTTGGCAGGGGTTTTCTGGAGAGAGGTGCAGCACACAGAATCCTATCTGTGCACTTCAAAACCCAGAGTGGAAGCAGTTGGAGGGGAAAAAACATCTGCACCTATAACATCCCAAATGAGTTTTCACGCGTAAATCATTTAATGATTTACAACGTGCATCCTTTAAGCCCAGTTAGTAAACGAAGCTGGGAGTTAAGTATTGGCTACAGCAGCTCAAAGATAGCAATTTTATGCTGAAAAAACGCTGTGGGCTACACTAGGGCTGCTTCCACCTCCAGGGCACGCTTCCCATCACTCCTCACCAAGCAAACCAGCAAAGTGAGCACTTGGGAGAATTTAGCCTACAAGCAAAATGCATAGCAAATTTCATCTGGGGACTTGAAATAGAGATTTACAGATGGAAATAAGACTATTCTGTGTTTACAATACAATAAAGTACAGCAAGTACATTTATTTCATGAAATATATGTTAGACAATTTGGGTTTCTTTTGCTTTGATATATTGAGATATTTGTGAAATCTATAAACAGAATATAGAAAAATCTTTGTCTCAGAGCTTTAGAAACAATGGAGTCTCTATCATTAACTTGTTCACACTTTACTGAGCAGTTGCCTTTAAGGCAGTATTGGTCTATTTTAAACAAAACTGAGATGCATTTTGAACCTTCAGTAATCTCATCTAGTAAAATAATTTTTTAAAAAAGTGTACTGATATTTTAGTTTCCCCTATAATGTCTGTAACTGGATGGATATACTTCTAATCACAAATTGGTTTTTCCAGCCTCACCATTTCCTTTAGTTCTCCTGTTTGCTGTATTTACCACCACAAGAGGCCTGTTTTTCTAACAAGGCTAATTTGTTTACTCAGCTCAAGGGGGACAGAAAAATCCACACACTTGTTGACTGCAGAAACTTGGGCACCAAATCCAAAATGCAAATTGTGTTGCGCTTCATTGGGGAAAGGGGTGACAACAGCTGTGCCAGCTCACAGCAGCCTGTTCTCAAGCATATTATGAGAAGGATAACCATTCTGTGGCAATGATAGTTTAAATCTCTTCTACTCCAATTCAAACAAAATGAGGAGAAAATAGAGATGTATTCAATGGCACAGAGTGGGAGAAGTGGTTTTTGGCTCTGGCCATGAAAGGCCATTCTAATGGAAACTGCTCTGGATTTCTCTTTGAAACAACTGCAAGGCAGTTATTTAAACGTTCTCATTTGCTTCTAGTATTTGGCTGGTAGGATCCATTGCTGGCAAAAGCAAAGAGAGAATGATGAATTTTTGTTGTTTTCTTGTTTTAAGCATTTCTGAGGCACTGTTGGAAGTCCCTGATTCATTAAGTAACTGGAGCTCAAATCATTACTTCTTCAAGGCTTTTATTGCAGAATTCATCTCATGCCATTCACAAAGAGAGAAAATCCTAGTAACTTCAGAGAATACTTTCATCAGTATGGGTCACCACTTGTGACACTTCTTTTTGCAAACAGCAAAGCCCTCTGGGATGCTAAATGCTTCTTACAGAATTATTTAACTTTGTTTAATCCATTATCAGACTATTCAGGTTTCCATGAGATCATTTTACTTATGCATGTTTGAGGTATGAAGTCATAACATGTATACAAAATATCTCTAAATTAAAAATCGTAAATTTCTGTTACATTTTATTTCTCTCTCTTTAAGAATAGAACAGCTTAGCTAATCAGAAGTCACTAGATTGTGATTTATTGTGATCAGTTTGAGATCTTTTTTGCCTTACAATGAAATCCTGTGGCAAAAAGCTCAAAGCATATTTGGGAAATTTTGTGTTTCATTGATATTTTGTGAATACTGTCCCCTAACTATTTTCTGTTTCAGATCACAGCTATGGACAGGTAAACTACCTTGAAACCTTACTTATCCTTCACCTTTACACATGACCAGGATTCCTCTGCTCTTATTCACTACTTCTTGTGTCTGGTAACAAGATACTGGGGGTGGAAAAGAAGAGGGGAGATTTGAATAAATCAGTGCAGTGGGAGGGTATGAAGAAACATGATTGTGGCAAATGCATTGCTTCAATAGAGGGTTGTAGAGCAGCACCAGAAGCAGGTCCTATGTTGATGCACTAGCCATAAGAATATTTAAGACAGCATTAGCAATTTCACATCTGGTACCCAGAAGTGACTTTCAAAAACTTTTTCAAAATGTGAGCCTTTTGTTACCTGATTCAGAGGACAAATCTTGGGAAAATGCCATTTACCACTAAATTAACAGGACCTCCTTTTATTGTCACAATGAGCAGCTGTAAGATTGAAGTCCAAGCAAAAACCTATCAGAAGGAGCTCTGGCTTAAAAAAAACGTCCTGCTGAGGTCTCTGAGATTCTCTCCCAGGGGAAATAAGCTTGTTTGCCTGGTGAAGTTAAAGGACTGATGATAAGCAGAAGAGTATTTATTACTGCAATGTGTAAACATGTGTGNAGTCAATGTTGTTTTCTAAACTGTATCCAAAATTTCATTCCAGACGTGAAAGGCAAAAGCTGTCCATGCAGTCCAAGTATGAAAAGTGCTTTACTTCAATATTTAATCTAGTAATTGTCTTTTTACATACATATCTCATTATGTCCTTGTGTGTCAAAAAGGTCTTCCTTACTCTCAGAAACATATAGATGGCTCCCAGTGGATTGTCTGGAGATGTTACTCTTTTATATCTGACTGAAGACTTTTATCAACTGTCATAGCCACAATGATTTTCTAAAATCTGTGGGAATTTATGTAATCATTTAAGTCTTCTTGTACAGATACCAATTTTGAGCCTGCTTTTACAACATGAGGATGAGAGAATGGTATTTTTTCTACCATAATCTCCTACACTGAGGTACCAATCTTTCCACTGCTTCTTGTTGTCATTTATTTTTGGCTTGCAAGTCAAATCTCATTGAAGCAGAGTTTCTAAAACTTGAGTGTGGAGGGAGACCTCTATATTACTAATCAATGATGAGAATCACCTATTCATTTCTAGCCTTTGGCCTAGTGATCTAAGTCAGGCAGAATTTATTCAGCAAAATCTCTCTGTAGGCCCAGGATATGTGTATTCAACACAACAGAAAGATGATTATGCTGATCATCAAGTCCTTTACAAGATAGCTTTTCTTTCACTCATTCTCACACCTGCTCTTATTCTCCTTTTGAGAAGTCATTTGTCCTGAACAACAATCCTTAGGTACACACAAATATGAAACATGCTGTAATCAACCAAACTACATGAGTGAAATCTCCTTGGAATAGAGGGTGGTGGCAGGGTTTCCAGTATGGTGAGGGCTGGCAGATTGACTACATTGGACCACTGCCACAAACACACCAAAACAAGAGCTACATACTCACCATGGTAGAGGCAACAACTGTCTGGCTGGAAGCATGCCCTATAAACCATTGCCACTCCTTGGAACACCATCTCAGGCCTTGAGAGACACATTTTGTAGTGACATGGTACACCAGAGGGAATCGAATCAGACAATGGGACTCTGAAAGTCTCGGGCAAAGAAATACAGCATTGAATGGATATATCACATCCCTTATCACTCATGAGCCTCTGGAAAGATTCAGAGGTATAATGAACTGCTGAAGACCATGTTAAGAGCATTAGGTAATGGGGCATGAAAGCACTGGGATGCAAATTTAGCAGAATCCATTTGGCTGGTAAACACTAGGGGATCTGCTGACTGCCTTCATCCTACCCAAATAAAATCCCTTCACTGTGGGAGGAGATATGGCCCCTGCAATACATAGGGAAATGGCTGGGGAAGTCAGTGAGGGTTTCTCCTCCCACTCGNTGGTTTAAGGATGTAGTTTAAGTTATATGTGTGGGTAACAAGGGGTTCCAGTCATGAGAAATAAATACAAAGGAGCAGTCAGAAGATACATTAACTATGTGGGATCTGGGTGTGACATAAATGGTATGGAATAAGGGGTGGAGATTGTATTGGGTCTNGGTAATGTGGAAGGATGGGGAGACATGGTGTGTGCCTCAAGGATACTTAATTCTGGGGAAAAAATATTCTGTTGTGTAAATTGTATGTTGCAGGAAGTAAAGTAGCAGGAGTGACTTGAACTGATGAAGAATTAATTTTGTGAGGAGCAAGGAGAATGTGATGACAACCCAGGCCAGGCTAGTGTTGGTGCCCAATGATCAAGTATACCACTTCTCCTGACCACTCATCCTGATGAACTGGAGATCTGGAGGGCTGAAGAAAGCCCATGAAACAGGAAAATAATAATATCTATCTGTGAAAGAGTAGGGGACAGTAGTTAATGAAAATGTATGTTTGGTAGAGAGATGGTTTAAGGATGTAGTTTAAGTTATATGTGTGGGTAACAAGGGGTTCCAGTCATGAGAAATAAATACAAAGGAGCAGTCAGAAGATACATTAACTATGTGGGATCTGGGTGTGACATAAATGGTATGGAATAAGGGGTGGAGATTGTATTGGGTCTGGTTGAGCTGGAGCTCATTTCCCCTTAACAGCTCCCACAGTGCTGCTGCACTTTCCATTGACAATTGGAAAGCTGCTGATAACACACCAGTGCTTTGGCTATTGCTGAGCAGCACTGGCACAGCATCAGCGTTGCCTCTCCAACATTCCTCCCTCCATCAAGGGGGCTGGGGGTGGGCAAGATCCTGGGAGGGGACACAACCAGGCCAGCTGATCCAAACTGACCGAAGCCATATCCCATGGCATGTGATGTCAGCTCAGATATAAAAGCTGAGGAAGGGCAGGAGGAGGAATGGGAGGCATTAGTTATTTTACAGCGTTTGCCTTCCAGAGCAGCCACTCCACATGCTGAAGCCCTGCTTCCCAGGAAGTGGCTGAGCATCACTCACCGATGGGAAGTAGAGATTAATTTATTTTTCCCTTCGCTTATACATGCACACACAAACTTTCATTTTTTTTTTTGCTTTAGTAAACTGCCTTACCTCAACCTTCAAGTTGTTTTCCATATTATTATTCTCTTCCCTGTTCCACTGGGAAGAGGATTGATAGAGCAGCTTGATGGGCAGCTGGTGCTCAGCCAAGGTCAACCCACTACCTTCATACATAAAGAAGGCTGTGAAGAGGTAACCCACAAAGACAGGAGTGCAAATGTGTGGTGATGGCCTGCAGGAATCTGTGCCCAGCAAGGGAGAGGAGTGTGGCAGTAGCTATGCAGCCTGGGACACAGGTATGCAGCATTCACCTCCTATGAGGTATTCTGCTGTGCTGTAAAGAAACAAAATCCTTCTAGAACCTTAACAGAGACTCAAAAAGCAACAAAAATGCACTAGTTCTCTCTTTGAAACACAGGAGGAAGAGTAGTGCTAGGAAGTTTCTCAAAAGCAGACTTTGGATTTAGCTCATATCACATCATCACCCAGTAGTGGACATGCTTTCTCCTAAATTCACAGCGTCTAGGGATCTTTGAAATACGGCGCTTCTCAGTGCATATTGCTGAGAGCTATAGTCTCCTGGGCCAAAGAATCTACAGCAAACAGGAATAACAAAAAATAAGCAAAATAAATATTGGATGCCCAATTTTCTAATATGTACCTTAATTATTGTGGTGTCTTTTTCAGTAAAACACACATTCTTAAATGTTTTAAGTTGTAACAGGCACTTGGGTCTCTGTGAAGTCATAAGGACTTTGAAAATGCTTTTCTGAAATAAAATCTTGACTGTTATGAGCATCTCCTTTTCTGTTTGTAGTTTTTACTTTATACACAAATACTTGGTGTTCAGCATATGAAGCTAAGAAATCACTTTTATAAATGAGTCTGAAACACACAGTGGTTTCATGAAAGCAAGATTAGTGTGTTAGTAATCCTAAATGTGTTATTAATTTTATTACTGCTTTTCACTTAAAACTTTTCTGTGAAGAACACTAAACCTGAAATTTCCTTTCATATTATTCTAACTTATCCACATTACAGCCTCTATTTTGTATTTATTAAACACAGTAAAAATCAAGCTGTAGTGCAGTGATCACCTACACAGAGTCAATAAATATCATATTTTGCCATAAATTTTCTTCTACAAATAGTACTATAACACAGCAATGTCATGTGTCAAAGTATAACAACACTCTTAGTAAGTGATGAGTGTCTTTAATATAGGATTTCCAGAAAATTCCCCTGATGACTCAAAATGAGAGAGGAGAAAAAGCAAGGGTTCAATGAGGAAATAAAGAGGTTTAATCAGTTCACCTGCTAGAGTTTCATGGTGGTGTACTCACCTCAATCACCTCAGGCTGAGACATCATGGACGATGGCACCAAATCGGTGGAGATATCCATGGTAGCTCAAAATGCCCCAGCTGCTCTCCTTGCACTATTCCTCTGCACCAGCAAGTTCTTGGTAGGAACACAGAAGCCCTTCCTCAGACTCTAGTCATACTGATATTTACTCCTAACAGGAAAGGAAAAAAAAAACTGTTGAGAATAACAAGAGAACTGGGTAGGCAGTCAATACCCAAGATCCCAGGCTGCTGCAAAACCAGTCCGAGTTTGTACAGCCCCACTTGCTGACATGACCACTCACAACAGATTTACAGGAGAAGTCTCAAAAGGTATACTGGAATTTGATCCAGTACAGGAAAAAAATTCATTTGACAAAACAAACTAGACTCACACAAACTGAAATCAGCAAGAAAGCTAATGCACAGACTGCTTTTCTTTTGCAAGAAAATATGGTTACCTACAGAACATTGGAACTGTGTTGACTTTTTCCCCCCCACAACAAAAGGAAAAATAAAATCCCCACAAAAGAATACTCATAGAATTACTCGCTGGAATCCAGGATACATTTATTTCCTCAGTTCAGTGATCACATGAACTTTTCTTCTTTGTTAAGAAAAATAGCTTACACATGATGACTTAAAAATATGACAGCCTTTTTTTCCAGGTAGTCACAGATTTGCAGTACATGAATATACCAAACTGTAAAATTTGCTCAGCTGATTCAACAGAATGAAGTTATCTCCATAGCTATCATGTTTATCAAGGTCAGTCTAGCTTCCATATATAGGTTCTTTTCTTTTTCTATTCTTGTGTGCAAAGAAAACAAACTAACAAAGAGGTGGAGGGGGAAACCCCTGTATATGTCCAAGACAATAATTCCATTAAATTCTAGACCAAGACAACTGCTGGCTTTTTCCTGTAGTGAGACCATACATATACAACACAATCCACAAATTAGTCACCACAGAAAGGATTTTGGAGAGAGACATATTGCTGTCTTCATCTGTCACTTCCTATTCTGCAAGTCATGGCAGAAATCTACTCGTGCAAAGTGTAATCAGCATCCAATAAAAATACCAAAAATTACTCCAAACTTCCATGGTATTTTTCAAACTGAGGACATGCTATAGTTACACAGACAATGCCAGTAACTTTCCTGGCCATAAGTTCATTTTTTCAAAGGCAACACTTACCAAGCCAAGAAAGAAGAGATAAGTGCTGTAGGAAAGTTATGCTCCACATGCTTTTCTGATTCAGTTATGTCTTTGTTTTTGGTCCTGTTAATTTAAACTCAGCCTTTGCATGCCACCGTGGAAATTATTCCTCCTTCTTAAAAAGCATCATCTTGAAATGCCTGCTTCACATTTCAACACATCCCCACATGCCTTACGTCACATGTAGCTGTCTCATCTTCCAAGCTCTAGGATCACTTTTTCCATCTTTATATAGCTTTCCAGTGACCCCTATTCTTTCCTACTCAGTTCTTGCTAGTAACCCTTCATTCTTTCCACTCCCTGCTCCAAATTTCTTCTCCTATACTCGTGGGGAGGGCAGAAAATGGAGCTGCAGCATGTCTCCAAGTTCTTTTACTTCTTTACAAAGTAAAGAACAAACACAACATTCAGGCTTTCGGTTTTCTTTAAAAAATGAGAGATTAACTAATTTTCTGAAATTCACTGATTTTTCGATGGACAGATGAGGGAAAGAGATAGCATCAGCTTGGAATTATGACTTAGGGAAGTTTCTGCAACTTGACAGTGATTTTCAGTAAAGCTCTATCAACAGCCTGAAATCCTCAACCAACATATCTCATCAATGTCTTGTGAGCTGTTGCAACTGTAACTTAAATATGATCTCAGAAGACATTTTTTTCTGTTCTTCTCATGACATGCTTAGAAGCAGCAGTTTGACTGCACCTACTTTACAACAGTCTTTGTTAGTTTCTTTTAAAATCTTTTCTCTTAATCCTGAAATGCTGCCACTTTTGGATAATGAAGGTGGGAAAAAAGTTATAGTTGAAGCTGACTTTAGAGAATACTGTCTGAACCAAAACCAAAGATATGCTTAGAATCCTATCTGTCAAACAAAAATGAGAGAAAACAAACATTTTTACTACAGAGCATCATAGAGAAAAAAAAAGTGAAAAACTAAGAAAAAATCTGAAGTCTGTTCAGCTTACAGTGTAAAGTACTAATTAATCCCAGATGGATAGGTCCTGTAAACTCATCAAAGAAAATAAAACATTTGAACACCATGTAAAAAAGGTGAGAAAGTAAGAAAACGATCTCACACACATGTCACACTTCCAGATGTCACATCTGAATTTTTGCCATCTGAAAGCATTCATTGGCATCACTCACCTCTGTCAGCCTTCACTAAACAATCTTGCTTGCCATTAATTCATTCAGCTCACAAATAAATGCATCACCCCACTGTGACTGATGGCAGCCTCATCAGTCACAAAGAAAGACGAACACCACTTAGGGAAGAGCAACAGCAATGACTTGTCCTGCCTAGCATTTAATTTTACTGCTTGTTGAAGTGATAGGTAGCACAACAGGTGTTTTTCTGCTGTCTCGAGATAAAACCAATTTACTGGAAACAGCAATGAGATAAGAATACAAACAGTAACAGCAACAAAAAGTCGCTGTAATGTAAGTATACATAAAGAAGGTGATTTACATGCAAAAGTGCTCAAAGACCAACCTGGTGCCATGCTGCCCCTGAGACGATGAACCACACACAGACCCTCTGTGTCCATGTTTTTCCTCCTGACTGCAAGCCCTGCCTCTTTCTTGGAAGCACGATTCCCTTACTTCCAGCCCCCTGTGGTGATGTGCCTGGCATAGAACAGCCACCTAGGCACACCCACAGGGCTCCAGGATCTGACCCCTCCTGGCTACTGTGAGAAAATTAACTCTGACCTGGCCAACAAACAAGCACTATGCACCCCTTATTCTATGCCACCTGCATCATGCCCCAATCCTACACCTTCCAACTTTACACACATCCATATACAGATACACACAAACACAGGTATCATTTCCATAGTCAGTGGCCATCCCTCCACGATGTTCTCTTGGGTTCATTTAGTCCATGACTGTGGGCTCTATGAGGAGCTCACGACTGGTCTACCTGGAACATCCATACTCATTGTCCTTGGTAGTTATGGCATATAGTGGCAGTGTCATTCAGCAACCAACATTACAGACTCTTCTCATTGAAAAAGCAAATCCTTTTCAGGTACTCACCATGTTTCCCCACCCCTCTGCATTATCCACCAAGTGCACTCAGGTCCTTGAACAAAAACAATCCCATGGATGGGTTTGCCTTTTCTTGAGGCAGTGCTAACCCAAATTGTCTTCCCTTACACATTTCTCATATGCACTACAGCGAATTTATCCCCTTCCACAGTATGTGGAGGTTTGGATTGGGCAGGGCCAGCTCAAATAGTAGAGCCTCTAATACACGAGCCTCTAGTGTTAACCAGGTGGCCTTTGCTAAATGTAGATNACAAGCACTATGCACCCCTTATTCTATGCCACCTGCATCATGCCCCAATCCTACACCTTCCAACTTTACACACATCCATATACAGATACACACAAACACAGGTATCATTTCCATAGTCAGTGGCCATCCCTCCACGATGTTCTCTTGGGTTCATTTAGTCCATGACTGTGGGCTCTATGAGGAGCTCACGACTGGTCTACCTGGAACATCCATACTCATTGTCCTTGGTAGTTATGGCATATAGTGGCAGTGTCATTCAGCAACCAACATTACAGACTCTTCTCATTGAAAAAGCAAATCCTTTTCAGGTACTCACCATGTTTCCCCACCCCTCTGCATTATCCACCAAGTGCACTCAGGTCCTTGAACAAAAACAATCCCATGGATGGGTTTGCCTTTTCTTGAGGCAGTGCTAACCCAAATTGTCTTCCCTTACACATTTCTCATATGCACTACAGCGAATTTATCCCCTTCCACAGTATGTGGAGGTTTGGATTGGGCAGGGCCAGCTCAAATAGTAGAGCCTCTAATACACGAGCCTCTAGTGTTAACCAGGTGGCCTTTGCTAAATGTAGATCCCAGTGTTTGAAGGTCCCACTACCTGTTGCTTTCAATGCGGTTTTTAGCAGTCCATTGCACTGCTCAATTTTCACAGAGACTGGTGCATGAAAGGGACTATGATAAACCCACTCAAACCCGTGCTCTCTGGGCCAGGTTTCTATTTTTGAAATGAGTCCCGCTGTCGGACTCAGTTCTCTGGGGGCTACCATAACTCCCAATCACCTGCTTTTCCAGGCCCAGGATGGTGTTACGGGCAGTAGTGTGAGGCACAGGGTAGGCCTCCAGCCATTCCATGGTGGCTTCCACCATTGTGAGCACGTAGCGCTTGCCTTGGCGTGTCTGGGGCAGTGCGATGTACTCAATCTGCCAGGCCTCCCCATACTTGTACTGGGACCACCACCCACCATACCACAGGGGCTTCACTTGCTCAGCCTGCTTGATCTCAGCACACGTCTCACAGTCATGGAAAACTTGGGAGGCACTGCCATGGTTAGATCCACTGTTATATCACAAGCCCAGCTGTGTGTTTAATCTCTTCTCTGATGATCAGAAGCACAATGGGCCCACTGAGCCAGAAGTAATTCCTGTTGCCAGTCAAGATCCACCCGAGACACTTCAACCTTGGCAGTTCATCCACCTGTCTGCTGTTGCAGTGTTCTTCACAAGCCTGACTCTTGGGTGCATGTGCATCTACAGCACACACTTTTACAGCAACTCCTCTACCCAGGCAGAGATGTCTTGCCACAGTTCAGAAGCCCAGATGTGTTTCCTTCTGTGCTGCCAACTGTCTTTTTTCCATTGTTCCAGCCATCCCTACAGAGCATTTACCACCATCCATGAGTCAGTGCAGAGATAGAGCGCTGGCCACTTCTCTCATTCAGTGATATCCAAAGCCAGCTGGACGGCTTTAAGCTCTGCAACCTGATTTGATCCAACTTTTCCATCAACAGGTATGCAACTTGCCATATAGGACTCCATAGAGCAGCTTTTCATTTTTGACATATCCGTAAGATATGGCACAAACTGTCAGTAAAGAGAGAACATAGCTTCCCATTTTCAGGTAGCTGATAATATGGTAAGGTCTCCTCAGCACGTCACCACTACCTCCTCCTCCACTGCTAATGATAATCTGAAATTTTCGCTTTTGTACCAGTCCATGATTACTTCCAGTGATTTGGATTTCCTATTTGATCTTGCTGTGTGATCAAGCTGTTGAAACCACGTGGGGTAGTGCTCTTTACCCCTTGCACGATTCATCCCTGATAGCTCTCTCTGAGGGGTATCTTCTGCTAATGGGCCATTGAGTCTCACTGCATGAGTCATAAAATTACATCATCCCTTTGTGAGATGCTCCGCCCAGGAGGAGGAACAAAGCGTTCCTACCTGGACATAATCTGAGGTTTGGAACACCAGAGCATCTACCACTGGATTCCTAGAATTCAAGAGCTCCACAACTGCCACTGGAGAAGGACCAGACTTTACCACCGGATCATCACTTCAACAGAACCACATCCACCATTTAACTGGACTGCTATCACCCCCCTGACCAACAGGGTGTCAGGCTGTATTCTGACTATGTCAGTTTAAGCCAGTGTTTTCTGCCTTTATTTCAATTTTCCTATTAAACTGTAGTTCGGACTTGGAATCTCTCAGTGGTTTGCTATCAAACGATTACCAACAAAACGCACAAGTTGCACCTCTTCTTACAGCACATTCAACACCTCCATTGTCCCAGTGAAGATCAGTTCTACAAATATGTCCACCCTCAAAGCCTTCCTGTCTGCTGTTTCTAATCACTGGCCAGACTGCTTGAAAAAACTACAGAGCTATAGCCTCTCGCCATTTGGAAGCTCTTAATAAGAATGCATAAATTCACTGTGAAAATGGATTTCTGAAGTATTGCTGAGGGGTCGTGGAAGTCGGGAAGGGGAGTGCCAAAAACAAGGGACAAGCTCACCACGTTTCCTGTGCTGGCTGCACCATAAACCCCCTGGAAACAGTCCCTGCCAGCAAAGCCAGACATTTCTTGAGTCTAACTTCACTGTCTAGAAAAATAAATGGAATTTGCTAACATATGAAAAGGTTCAGACACAACAATAGGAAATCTGTACCTTGCAAATATTGAAATTAAAACAAAACAAAACCAAAACCCATAGTAAAGCATACCTGACTCTGCCATTTCCCAGTATCAAAAGTAGGATGCTTTTGGTATTAGTTACAAAAAACTACAAAATTAACAAAAGTTACAATCAGCCCTAAGAAATTGGCAAGATTATTAAGTTTAAGACTAAAGATCAAAGACAGACTGAAGGTACAACAAAACTGAGCTTATTCTTTCACTTCAGCAGAAGACACTGAGATACAGGAAACAAGGTGAATTTCTAATGCTGCTGTTGGACTAGCAAGCTATATAGGGGCAAAAGCTCTTACATATGCACCGAAGACAGGCAATAACTACACAGAATAAAAGATGTTTATATAAATAATACCTCATTCCCAAAACACAGTATATATATTTAACCAAACCACAACTGGCAATCAATTTATATCTAGAAACATTTTTCCATCAAATCCCTGTCTCTGTGGAGGAATCCCCTAGGGATCTACCTAGTAATTTCTTTGCAGTTGTCAGTAGTTAATTCACTTTGACATTAAATGTAAATTCCTCGCAGATATTGTTTAACAGATCAGAATTTTCTTTCACAGTCTGAGAACGTTAATCCAACAGCATCAATTTCTGTCCAGGCCACTTCTGCTCACAGAACTGTTGTTGATGAAGTATTGCCCTGTCTGAGCACAAACATACCCAGAGCAATTATTAAAAATTATCATTTTCCAACCTGAAACAATAAATACACAACACAGAAACTGGCTAAACAAAATATCATTGAGGCTTGAAAGGGAGGGAAGGAGACCTGCAACAAGAATAATGCAGTGTTTTAAATGTTTCACTGTCATAAAAAAAAAAGTTGTGGAGTGTGTGTGGAGGGGGGGGTTGTTTGGTTTTTTCCTGTTTTTCTGAGGGTTTTTTTGTGTATGAGTGTGTGTTTTTGTAGGGTTTTTTTTCTTTGTTTTCAGCAATCTGAGCACTCAGGACTTTGGCAACCAGAAAAACAGGACAAAAAACTCTTCCAATTACAGATCAAACCCAACCACTGAATATGTCAAAACAGGTAATGCCTCCACCACTGCTGCCCCTTCAGAATGATAGTGTCCTAAACAATTGTCTTGGAAGTGATTCAGTGATATAACAAAGAGTCAGGGATTTTATTACTGCTATGGTTCCACTTAAGTAATATATCTACTTTTGTGTTGGTATGATGCCTGCTTTGATAGCAATTTGTCAGCCAAAGCATACATTCAGCTTAATATTAAGTGCAACCACCTCTTTAGACATGAACAGCATTAAAAGCAGGACAGCAGCATGCTTAGCTGTCTATCAGCTTGCAGATTGCTTTACTCAAACAGCGTCAGCTGGCCAGAACACTCAGCTTTTATTTAAGCAAATCAAAACAAAACAACAGACAACACCTTGGAAAATTTAACTTCAAGATGCCCAGGTACCTGAAAAGCATGTGACAAAAAACCCCAAACCAAAACAAACACGAGAGCTCACTTAAAGATCAAACTAAAATGCAGAAGTCCCAAAGTATATTACTAACCAGAGAAAAAGAGAAAAAAAGAAACTCATGTTTCCTATCTTCCCTTCTGCCTTCCACCAAATCACACCTGTACACCTCAAAGACTTTCAGACTTTTTAAAAGCTGCTGCAGGGAAGCTTGCAACTTCCTGGGGTTAAAAGAGACTTCCAGTTTCCATTACCTCAGGCTTTACTTTCAAAATACAGCTGTTAGCCTTTCTTAGGTAAGGAAAAAAGATGAAGAATTCAGTAGTGATTTGAGGCTAGAAATTTATTTCTATACAAATTTTAAAAACTGCCTTTAGATTCAGTAGGACTCTTCCACAACACAAGGTTCCACAGAGGATCTCAAATCTAATCCATTTGCATTCACAGTGCAGTCTGTGCTTCCAACAAGAAAAAAATAACTACGTCACTCAAACCTTGTTGAATAGAAGCTCTGTGGCTAATCTGGGGAAGATCATTGTTCTGGCCTCAATAATGCAAGTACTACAAGATTGCTGCTAAGGCTTCCCATGACAGAATAGAGCCTGCAAGTTCAGCAAAGATGCCCCAGGTGGAGCCTCCTTAACCAAGCTAAATAGTTTCACAAACTCTGCAGAGGGAGTGTGGTGTGAAACTGTCCTCTTTCCTCACTGTAAGATTAGGGAGATGATCTGTCACCTTAATCATTTATCACGCACTGAATTAATTTACAACAATAAAATAGTATCATCATGCAGTTGCACTCAGAGAAATCATCTGCTGTCACAAAGAACATGGTTCAGCAAAGATACCTTCACAGTGACCCCACCAGGGCAAGGTTAGAGAGCCTGCCCACATCCCCAGGTAAAAGCAGAAGAGCAATCTGAATGTATAAAAGGACAGAAACCTCTCTTCACAGATTTTCAATGAAAACAACCAAATAAACCAGTAGATAGCATAATATCCTCAAGCCTTTACCTTGCAGGGTAATCTTTTCCATATGCCACTCTAATTTGCCTCATACCCCTTCTGAGGATGACAAAAGCAGACTGACGACAGTTCTGCTGTGGGTTCCACCAAGGGGCAGACAACTCAAGAGACTGTAATTAAACTACATATTTCTACCTTTCTCCTTTACATGCTCTGAGGTTCAGCCCCAGGAAGGACCTCCAGATGATCTTAAGTGAGTAAATTAATCCCAAAATTAAAAGCTGTTCATTCTTTCGGGAATTGTTTCTGTTTTGGAGTTGTGTATTTTGTTATTTTGGGGTTTTTGGAGGGAAAAGAAAATGTCATATTTTATTAAGTGAGAGAAAGCATACTTTGAAAGGACAAACCCATAGGATTTGGCATTGTAACATGTGAAGTCATGAACACATTCACCCTAAGTCATGTCAGTTATGATACAAACTGGACTCACATCAGCAGCAGGCTAATCCACCAAGTTTCTCTGCATACTGATGAAGAGAAATTTACCAAAATAAAGAAAAGAAAAAAAA
>VXBC01001558.1:221047-234571 GCA_013399945.1 Ploceus nigricollis | reverse complement strand
AAAAGAGACACACTCCTAATTTTCTATTAACATCTCAACTTTTTTTTTTGCTAGAGCTCTCATGACTGTGCTCTCAAAAACTGAATCATACTCCTTTTCCTTGCTAAACACAGGATACCTTTTTCTCTGCTACAGATTGAGGCACTTAATCTCATTCACAGTCAGACAAAACTTCCACTTATTTTATGTAGTTGTCCTTTTCCAGAATCCTTTCCATACTTCCCTGACCTAGGTCAGTTTGCACCATCCTGTGCAATTCTCTCACTTGCTAAATCTCCCTTCCTGATTATTTCCATATTGTATCTATTCCACACCCTTCTCTTGGGGAGCATTTTGTTGCTGTTTTTTAAACCCAGAATGATACCTCATCTTCTCTTGAAGACTCACACTTCTCTGAAAGCAGAGCTTTGTCTGAAAACTCAAAAAAAGTTCTGCATGGCTTCCTCAGTTTTCTCATTTTCCTGCAGTTTGGTCTTTAATGCCAACACATCAGTCTGCCTTCCCATTACTATCCAGCACCTCTAGAATTATTTCAGTCATTATCTAGCTTCTCCTAATGACTTCCATAAGTGTTTGCTTGTTAGGAATCGCTTAGAGACAATTCTTCCTTTGCCACTCATTAAGGCTGGAGAACCTCTTCCCACTCTCTGGGGGAAAAGAGTGAGCATCTGCCTTAATGCAAGGGATGCTGGCTGGTAGATGCTGTCTCTTGGGATATATTAGGAGCTTCTTCAACACAATGAACAGGTCGGTGTAAAATAATCACACCAAACACACAGACACACAAAAATTGCTATAAAACATCTCTGCTAGCCACAGCACCATCTTCAAGAAACAACTTGCAGCAGCTCCACAATGTTTTTTTAATTGGTAAACACCGGAACAGTAAGATATCCCTGAAAGTGAATTTTTAATTTTTGCATTTCAAGCAACTTAAAGAACTAGGAAGACTTCAAATAATTCACGCAATCATCTGATTTCAACATTTTCTCACTACTTTAAACTTCCAGAATCACAAGAAAATAAAGAGGAAAAATACAGCTAGACACCAACTCCAGGAGAATAATGCCAATCTGCTCAGGCTTACATAAACAAGTCACTACAATATGGATGGTCTCTCATAGCACAACCACAATGAAGCTGCTGTCATGTGACTGTATTTTCAAAATATACACTTTCATCATACTGACATCTGTAGTACCAAATACTCCTAAAAGAAGTAATTTCAAAACAGTTTCTGAAACTCTTTTAAAATTGTTTATTTCTACTGACAGACATGAAATTTGAAGTAGTTAAAGAGGTAGAAAAGTTCAAAGTAACCATTGGTAGCTCATCATTTAAGATACATTATTAACTGTTGCCAGCACTGTGTGCACATGTGTGTACAAAAGAAAGTATGGTGCATGCTTTTGTCCTCTTCTGTCTCTTCTGTTATTAAAAAGAAAAAAAAAAAAAATAAAAAGAGAGAGAGAAAAAGAGTGACAGAGCAAGGAGCTGCTCACTAAAATTATTCTGAACACTGGAATTGCAAGGGTAGTGGACAGAATTTGGCTCCAAATACATTCCCATTATTATTTTGCTTATTAATTAATATAATTAAAGAAGATAATAGTGGGCAAAGGGTTTTGTATCAACTACATTAATGACATAGCCACAGGGATAGAGTGCACCCTCAGCAAATTTGCAGATGATCCCAAACTGAGTGGTGCTGTAGACACACCTGAAGGTCAGGATGCCATCCAGAAGAACCTGGACAAGTTTGAGAAGTGAGCCCATGGGAATCTCATGAGATTTAACAAGACCAGGAACAAGGTGCTGCACCTGGGTCAGGACACTCCCAGTATCAACACAGGCTGGGGGATGAACAGATCAAGAGCAGCCCTGTGAGAAGAATTTGGGGGTGCTGGTGGATGAGAGGCTGAACATGACCCAGCCATGGGCACTCAGAGCCCAGAAAGCCAAATGTGTCCTGGGCTGCATCCAAAGCAGGGTGGGCAGCAGGGGAGAGAGGGGATTCTGCCCCTCTGCTCTGCTCTGGTGAGACCCTACCTGGAACCCTGCATCCAGCTCTGGGGTCCCAGCACAGGAAGGACATGGACCTGTNTTTTCTCCAAACTATCACTCCTCAGCAGAAAAAGCACAAGAACTTCATCTACTCAACAACTTACAAAAATAATTTTAATATTTGTTTCCAAGAAGAAATAACAAAGCGATAAAATTCAACACTTCTAAGGATCAGCAATAGAGACTCCATTTGTAAACTCCACCTTTTATTTTAAACTCAGAAAAGCAGTAATAGGCTGGCACTCTTCTGAAACACTTTGTATTTAAACATTCAGGCAATATCCTTTTGCTAGATTAAAAAAACCATCTGGATGATAACAAAATGTCACAATTCTATAAGCAGCTTTGAGGGGGGCCAGCCTTAAAACGAATACTTCCTTTTTACCCCACATCCACAAAACAGATGTTCAATCTTCAGGCAGAATAAACCACCACAAAATACAATAATCTGGAAATGCTGAAGCCAAGGAAGTTCACCATTAAGCATGCCAAACCCCAAATTCCAAATTACAAAGGCACCACCTCACTATAGATCTACATGCGCCATGACCAATGATACACAAACAGGAGTTTAATTTAGTTTATCTGAAATAGAAATTTGCCAGCTATTACCCCCACTCACAACAATACATTTAAGACTGTAAGGCAATAGCTTAACATGATTCAGGCCACCACCAATGCAGACACAGGAACTATTTATCAATCCCTCAAACCAGAAATAACAGTCATGCTCCTTCAGAAGAATTTATGCAACATCTGTATTGGTTCAACTGATGGTTCTCCAGACACTTTTTACAGTGCTGTATTTTGAAAAGTTAACCTTAACGAAGTTTGAAAGAACTTAGAATTAACAAAAAGGAAGAATTATCTTAATGACAGGATTTAAATTCCCTATTCTCATGTCACTGCTCTTTCCCAAGGCTACAAACAAACTTATCTGATGGACAGCAGTGACCCAGAAATAAGATCTTACCTTTGATCTTGTCAAAATGGAGGGGGAGCAAACCCAGTAGCTCAAGACAACAAAAATCCTGATGTTGACAAATGAAAGGGAATTACTTCTTGTCCATCACGCAAGTATCTGGTGTGCTCAGAACAATACACCCACAATTTGTGAATCCCTGCTGTAAAATTGGGGCTGGTTACTAGTTTCTTGGCAGAGGTCGACAGGGCTTCCTGGTCCTCACAGTCTGCATCACGGTCCCTGCTGTCTACAGTATGCCAACTCAACTGGTTGGACTTTTTGTGGAATAGCTTTTATGGATGATCAAGAAGTAATACACTCTGCAAAATACCCTGGGAGCAGCAGCAGACTCAGTCAGGGATATTCAGTAGAGAACTGCAGCAGAGTACTGGGTTTTTGGCCTTGGGTAGCTTATGCTGATCATTCTATAAATTCAGGATTTATAAATGCAAAGCACTACTGAAATATGCCCTGAAAGAAGAGATATGAAGAAAACATCAAGACTTCATCACCTTTCCCTCCGACCCTTCCCCTTTCAATTATCAAGTGAAGTTTAAAGCAACTTAGGCTACTGCCTATCTGAACAAGGAGGTAAATACAGAGGATTAGCTCACAGCTTGACTAATTCACTTTAAGAATTGACTTGGATTAACTCTGAGTTGTGTTTAGCAGACAGGCTCTTAGTGCATGCAAGAGGTCACATGAATTAAGTAGGCTGTTGTAAATTCACACCATACTTCAGTGATTATTCAGCTTCTCTGACTAGGTCCTCAATATATACAATGCCCAACAGAAACAACAAATATTCAGTCAGAATAGTTGGGAGATGCCACAAATTCAAGTGAAAACAGAAAGCCAGGAGGCAGAATGGAGTTGATGTAAAAAGAGAACAAAATCAAAAAACCCTATCTTCTAACACATGTCATGACAGAAAGGCTAGCGTCCAAGCACTATCTAGTCTGTCTCACCATTTTTTAGATAAACTCCTTTTGCACATCTTTTAAGGAGAAAGAAAGGCAAAAACCCAATCCTATTGGACAAAAGCATAACTGAATATCAATGGATTATTCTCAAAGAAAAAAGAAAATAAGAACTAACTAGCAGTTTGCCTCCAGCTCTTCTGTTGGAACTTGGTGCACATTAGCATGGGTACAAACTTTAAACACATACACACTTCAAAGTCTCCTTCAGACAGTTTTGTAAGAAAAGCATAAGCCATAAAGCATTACTTGGGAACCACTAAGACTTTTTTTGTGACCGCACAAATAAACTAAGAAGTTCAAGGGACCCAGGCCACAAAAGGAGAACGTACTGAAATCCACCCACAAACCAGACTTTTTAGGCATCCCACAATTGCACACACCAGCTGTGTCCATGACACCAAAGCTTGAGGCCCATGCACAGCTATTCTCATCCCTGACACAGCCCACTTAGGCATGCTGGGTCTGATTTTCAGCCTCCCACTACTGAGTGGCCTCTCTTAGGTCAGGCAACCTTATACTCCCCTCTCAGGAGATCCCACCTGGAGTACTGCATCCAGCTCTGGATCTCTGAACAGAAGAAAGAGCGAGTGCAGAGAGTGCCATAGAAATGATCAGAGGGCTGAAGCAGCTCTCTTATGAATACAGGCTGAGAGAGTGGGGTTGTTCAGCTTGGAGAAGTCAAGGTTCTGGGAAGGCCTTATAGCACCTTCCGGTACCTAAAGAGGGATTATAAAAAAAGCTGGAAAGGGACAAGGGTATGTAGTGATAGGACAGGGGGTAATTGACCCAGAAAGACGGTATATATTAATTAATATTAGGAGTAAATTATTTAGTGTGAGAGTAATGAGACACTGGAAAAGGTTGCCCAAAGAAGCTGTGGATATCTCAGTCCCTGGAACTGTTCAAGGTTATGCTGCACAGCACTTTGAGCAACCTGGTCTAGTGGGAAGTGCTCCTGTCTGTGGCAGGGGTTTGGGACCTNACAAGGGTATGTAGTGATAGGACAGGGGGTAATTGACCCAGAAAGACGGTATATATTAATTAATATTAGGAGTAAATTATTTAGTGTGAGAGTAATGAGACACTGGAACAGGTTACCCAAAGAAGCTGTGGATATCTCAGTCCCTGGAACTGTTCAAGGTTATGCTGCACAGCACTTTGAGCAACCTGGTCTAGTGGGAAGTGCTCCTGTCTGTGGCAGGGGTTTGGGACCTAGCTGATCCTTAAGGTCCCTTCCAACCCAAATCCTTCTATGAATCTATACAAAAATGCACTATGGCATGCTGTCAGAACTGACAGTGTTTTGGAGTAACCCAACGCCTACTACTTAGTCAGCTGCTGCCTTTAGTCTTGCAGCAGCCTTCTTCCAAGAATACTCCACTTAACCCAACGGGCAACACTGCCAGGCGAGAAGGAAGAGTAAAGCACCATAACTTACCAAATCCTCAAAATTTTCCACTGCAGCAATACTGGCACCCCCCTCTAGTGGAGACACAGCTTATACAAGCAGATGACACTTGCAGGTTCTTGGGAGGAAAGTTAATCAAACCACAAGAGGAACCATCAGAGGAATATACAGGGCACAGAATGACTTCTGGTGCAATTGCAAGAGGCAGATGCATGGCGAGTGCACGTTCGGGTTTCCCACCAACTAAGAAATGTCACCTCATCTTGGGGGCTCCAAGAAAAGTCAGTGTTTTGCCCCCCACTCCTTTCTCACATGAAGCACGAAGGAGCAGGGTGCGGCTTCTTTGTCAAAGCTGTTCCTGCACTTTTGTGCCACTTTCTGAGGGAAAAAGTAACCGTTTTCAGTTACTTTTACCAAATTATACCAAAGAGATCCCCTCCTAATAGTCATAGTATATTAGGAACAATTTAGAAAGAAGAACTGAAAAAGCTGTAAACAAGTCTCTCAAACAGAACTTGGTCATAAAAATCTGTGCAACTGATGGCAAGAAACTTTGTGGAAGATACATTGGGGATGGAAATATGCAGGATCATAGCATAAGTCTTCGCTCAGGCATATTTTTTTTAAGGCATTTATATTTTCTACAATCATGTAATTCCCTCCTGTCATCAGATTGTCATCAGCTTGCACATCTCCCCCTGAATTTTTTTCCTCTAGGCTGAATCTCCTAGGATGCTTTTGCATGTGAAACTTAGCAATCCAAGGCAGGAAACAGAAACACACTGTACTTACTGGAGAAGCAGGCATTAACCTATGCTATTCCTATCAACTGTTTGCAAAATTGAATAATTCTAAAGACCGATTTTTAGTTCATTCATTAATACCAGGATTGTTCTGATTATAGTAATACCCTGAAGTCTCAGCCAGTTTCCAGTCCCACTAGCATGGGCTTTTGAAATAGGACACTGTAACTACTGTAAACAAGAAGCTAAAAGACATGGGGAGCAAATATTAATTCAGAAAAGTCTTCTTTTGTTTGCAAGGCTTTTGGAAAGGGAAATACACTGCTCTGAGGTAAAGTTTTCAGTAGTTCCATCAAAATATTTAGGAGGAGCAAAACAATCCTGATCTGTTGCTAGCTACATTGGGGGAGCTCTCAAAGCCCTGTGCAGAAACCATGCCCAGGGCAGCTCAAAGATATCTGGCTCATTTCCACAGAATTGCTCTCCACAAAAGACACATTTTTGGGAGGAACAGAAAGGAAAAGGAAAGATAGAAAGACCAATAAACTTGACAGACATTTATAATGATATCTTTCAAGTACAAGTCACATTGAAGATGATACTCCTTGAATGCTAGGTACCTATCCACACATCCATTTGCCTGAAGTTGTTTGTCCCACTGCAGTATCTCAGGAAAACAATTTGTGAATTCCATTTCCTTAGCAAGAGGAATGAAGGGGCAATGACCTATTGATGCACTGGACTTGTGTCTGCAGGAATGTAACAACAAACAGGGAGACACATGGATAGAAACAGCTGAAAATCCCAATGAATTCTTCACTGAAAGCACAGGCTTTGCTCCTCAACCAAATCTAATGCTTATGTGGATGATTAACATATGCTCAAACACCACTCCTAGTACATCCCAGTGTCACTGTGGCACACAGGACATCATGCGCTTATTAGCTGGGGGGTTCATCCTGACAAGACAGAAATTCCTGGAGACATTCTCAGATGGATGCAGGGAACATTCAGGTTATTCGTCTGTGCTAATAATTTGCCAATACAACACACAACACTTCAGCAGGGCTGTGTACACATTGGCAAAGACACCTTCAAAGTGCAATAGTCACTGACACGCAACACAGTAGTAATACAGACCTTGCTGCACTTTACTCTCCTTTGGGATTGACAAGCTTATCATTACCAGTCTGAACTTATGCTTCTCTATCTAATATTCCCATATCAATTTCCCAAAGGCTTTTACTTCAATAATTAGTTTTGTATATTCAAAGTTAGCATGCAACTACAGAAACGTGCCACAAAGTTTACTCCTATAATCACAACCTTAGGCAAGGTAGCCAAATTTCCCCTTTACATCCTACATTACAGGTTCACTACCACATGAAATGCTTTGCACTGCAACTCATAAGAGGACTGTACATATCTTGTAAAACTACTGAGCCAGTCTCTACAGACAATCACTGAAAACACACTTGTCACAACAGGCATTGAAACAACTCAAGTATCCACAAAAGTGCACAAATTACTTATATTAGCTGGAGTGTCAATGAAAGAGCTCAGAAGTGTCCAGATAGAACATCAAGCGCATGTACATATTGCCACCCTTTGCTACTTCATATTTGGTTACAAGTAACTGCGAAATTGGTTAGTAACACAACCATGAAACCTTGAAAGCTCCAGGACTCAAGAAGTGGCGCCACTGTTGCAGTAAGAGATTGTAAAAAACACAGTAACCACAAGAAAAGAGATCCCACCAAGAGAGTCAGTGAGCACCTAATGCAGGCACTCAAACCAAAAAAATACTGACCACAATAATGACCACCACAGTCCCTCCCAGTGAAAGGCAACATCTTGGGGCAAGGTGACCTTTTCCTGATACTGCCATTGGCTTGAGGTACTAACCTGCAGTCCTCCTCCGAGGTCTCCTGCCACCAGCCATCCAACTGGCAGGAGCTGCAGCTGGTGCCACACTGACAATTTGCTTGTCCTTGATCCAAAGCAGCAGCAGGGTAGGGGCGCTCACCACCCACTGGGCCTCTGTGTTGTGAGCTGAAGGGACAGGGACTGTTGCACTGGTGGCACCCCCAGAGCCTTCCACCCCTCCTTCAGCCCTTCCACCTCACTTGACGTCAGAACTGAGCTGCAAACAAACTTGAGTTTTCTTCTGCACAAACACCCTGGCTGTGGACACCCACATCCTGGCTGGGTGAGGCATGCTGTCCTTCACACATTGCAGCCATAAAACGCCACTCCAGTTCCCTTGCTCTGTCAGCAGCAGCAGCTCAAGGCTTCGGGACATGGTTTGGCAGATCTGACAACCACAACAGGTCAAAAACAGACTGCACTATCAAAGACTAAACATTTAGTGAAATCCAGTGGCTACAGTCCCTTTATTAAAACCCCTTCACAACAGACAAAACAACACTTGCCACACTTGAAAGCTATGTAGCTGTGAAGGCTTGAGAGTTTATCAGTCTTTCTCCTTTCCTACAAACACCAACCTGGAGTATTACCACCTTAAAAACAGATGTGACATGTACAGCACCTCTCTTCTCTGCTTGGATCCCAGTAAGTCTTTGCTAGAATTCATGTTCAGCTCACTGCTATTAAGTAATCACCCACTTACTCAAAGAAGATACAAATTTCTCTATGCTATAAACACTCAATACTCATCCAACACTTATTGCTGTAGCTAACTTCTTCTTAATAAAAAATGGATACTACTTTAGCTATATTTTTCCACCCAGGGTGAAAATAATCATCCTCAAATGACAAAAAAAACTTCTAAGAAAAACTTCTGCTCCCATAAATAATGTACCAGCACCATTTCATATCTGCCATACACACCCTAAAAAGATGGGGAGGAGGGAGGGAAAGGGGCTTACAATGAAAAACAGTATGTATTTCCTTTGCCAGATTTTTACCCCTCTTACAATCTCTAGCATTCTGTACAGAAAGATCTTGCCTTTGATGTCAATCCAATGCTTTCAGGCTTGCTCCTGCAAGCACTGCAATATGCAATACATTTTCTAGCTGGCAAAGAAATGGATGTACTGCATTAAGTGCCTGTGAAATCCATCCTACCCCAAGGTCACTGTGACATGTAAATTCCTACAGAAAAGCCAGAATGGTCTGTAATATGGCAACATGAGGCCTACACTGAACTGAAAATTATCATACATGACTATCAAACTCATAGACATTATTATCAGCAGTTTCAGAAATCCACTTCAGGAGGTGTTGGCCACTTAGCAACAGTCAGAAGCAAAAACCAGAAAGATAGTATTGGTCTCTCATATTTATCACCTTTGTGTTTTTAAAAAGAAAATGAGAGGACCACTGAATTTCATCTAGAGAATATNTAAAAAAAAAATCAAAGAAACAAAAAAAAAAAAAAAAAAAAAAAAAAAGCAGTTCCAATGCCTTCCAATGCCTTTCAAGTTAAAGAAATATAAAAGAAAGGTGATTCAGTTTGCACAAAAGATTACCTATAGCTCTCTGCAATACAGTATCTGTACTCCCAAAATATTTTTCCTTCTAAAAGCAATCCAGCCTCCCCACTTTTGCAACTGAAGGCATTTCTTGTGCCACTGATCTACACCGCCTACCATCATTTCAGCAGCAGACCACATTGCAGTGTATGAGTGGGAAACAGTAAGGCACAACACTTTGCTCCTGTTTCCCCAGCAGCCAGGCCATTATCCATCACAAAGTCCACCAGAACAAGTCTTCAAGGCACCTAAAAAGAAAACACTTTACACACCCCAGGCCAGAACCCTGTCCAGGCTATTTATCCTGGGAGTGGCTTGAGGAGGAGGGATGTAGTTCCCCCTCTCCGGCTGTGCTGCTGCCAGGGGCAGGCATGCCTTACCCAGACTCCTTGAACCACAGCAGCCCCACAAGTCTGTGGCTGTTTTTGCCTGCCAGAAGCAAAGGGAGAAGATTCACTTTCTTTTTAAGAAGAAATACTTCTTTACTTCTGGGGTAAAGGCACCAGTGCTCTCCTTTTTATGCGCATTAACCTAACCGCCTACAGTATCTGGATCAAGGGGGACCCAGATCCAGCAGGAAATCAGGACAGAACTGAAAAAAATATGGTCCACAAACTATTCCAGGCTGTGCCTATCAGGAAATTCTGGACACTTTGCACTAATCCAAGCTAGGCTATTGTTCCCCTGTAGAGAAATACAATGCCTTAACGACTTCAAAATTGTTTATCAAGAGCTTATAAGAGAAATGCAGTGGTCATGGAGTTGCCATGTGAGATGGGGACACACATATACTACCCAAACCAGCAGCAGGATATAGGCTCTTTTCTTTTCTGGTGCTCAGTGCTGCACATATAGAAACTGTATTTCAACAATTAGAGACACCAGTCATTAAAAAATGAAAATTCATCCTAGCGTGCAACCTTCACCCAAACAATTACCAAGATTTTGCAAGCCAGGTGTGCTGTTAATCAGCTTGGGAGTATGGAAAGCATGTCAGGCAGTCAAGAAACACCAATGGAGGAGAGAAGGAGAGGTCTGGGTACACAAAGACAGGTACTTCTCAGCATTCTCCTCTACTTTCAACAAAAACCAAACCAAGGTACCAGACATTCAGATGTTCACTCTCATATGTACCAGTACATCAATGAAAGTGCAAGAATGCACAGGCAATGCTTCTACATGTTTTAAAGAAACTAAGCTTGAAATATAAATGAAGAAAACCAAATTCAAGTTCCCTGACATGTAAGTAGAACAGCAGCTCTCATCTCCTTGACAAAACTTTCTTCTGCCCTGGGAATAATTTTGTATTTCTGTCAAAGCAACCCATCAGCCTTGCACCTGATCCAAAGTCATTCAGTGCCAATACAGGTTTTGCCATTGACGTTTATGGGCCATGCATGAAACCTTAAGCCTCTGCTTTAGCTGTGAAGAAAAACACATGGGGGAACACAAAGCACCACAGGAAAACATGAAGTGTGTAAGTTCAGCCCTAATGCAGCACCGCTGAGGAGTGCCACATCTCTACAGTATCACCTTGTGACACCTGGAAAAGTCAAAAACACATCAGATGCTACATAACCACTGCCAGTTGAAGCCATTACTGTCAAGCATTTCTGGAGAGCAGCGTTCTCCCTTCAAATTATCAAAACTCCTAAGGCAACAAATGAGAACCATACCTAAATTGAAAGCAATCTTAAAGAAAAGGACATGGGAAGATGGAAGAAAAAAAAGACACACTTTATTTTCTCAAAAGTTGGTTTTCTTTTCACCCTACTAAACTGATAGAAAAAATAATACAGCCCATTGAGACAGATGAAGCAGTGAAATGCACAACATATAAAGAACTAATCCAGCAACTAAAGATGCTGGAGGGATCAAATATTGATTGCTCTATTCTTCTTTCAGTAAAACAGTTGTATGCATCTTTCCCCGGCACTACGTGTAGCAGGAGCTCTTCAAATATCCCATTTAGATGGATTTAAGCTGAATTTAAGTGTCCCTTAAATTACATGCACTTTTCTTTCTGAAAGGGAGAAAATTGCACTTATGTAGCAAATTCTAATTTTGTGAGGGAAACAACAGTGAAAAGTACTGCCACACAGTACTGGTTACCACTCTCAAATTCTTCTATGTATCCCTGAGCATCACCAAGACCATAAGTAATGGCCTGTGAAGAGTTCCCCACCCACCCCTGATGGCAAAAGAGCTGCCTTCAATTTTCTCTGCATCAATATGATAAAAAAAGCCAGATACACAGTAACAGTGCTCAGTAAGTGCTGACAGGTCACCACCTAGAGGTGCTCAAAGCCAGCTCTTCTGATACTTGGAGAAGGCTGCTCACCTCCGAGAGTGCTCAGACTGCTGGGTATTCAAAGGGAAGATGGTGGTGGTCTCCCAAAGGAATAAAATGCTCAGAAGAATTACTTGTCTTTTGATTTAAACCTCTGAATATGAGACAAAGCAAGCTCAATATGGATAGGCCACTGAGAAACAGCTAACTATCCATTAACGTGTTATTAAGGGCTCANGTTATTAAGGGCTCATCACAGTGATATCAAAGTTAATCCCATGTAAGCACAAAGCAGAGCAAAACACTTTCTTCAACAACCTCTACTGGATTCCCCAAATAATTTAACTGTGTGACACTATAAGACCAAGTTAAAGATAGATTTTTATTTTTTCCCATTTTTAAGCAGAGAAGGAATTATATTTTAATTACAATCTTCCAGAGCTACTGATGAAAACCACATGCCCATAAAGTATTTTTGCTCAGAGTGATAAGATTGTCTGTTACTTACACGTGGAGTTCACATATTAAAGCTGAGTACACAGTGTAGCATTACTTTAATTTTGCATTTTCCATGTGTTTCGTCTCAAAAGCTGTTTAACCTTTTGACCCTCAATATTTGTTTTGAAGAGCAAAGGAAGAGAAAGCAGACACCAGCCAATGTTTTCCCCTCTTCAACCAGCACCGCTACTGCTAAGTTCTCAGAACAAGGTTCATAGCAGCCAAGGGTCTAACTACTGCAATCTGTAATAGGGAGTGATAAAGACAGCACCACACTGATTATGCAGCAGTGCTTTAGTATTCCTAAATAACATTTCCTTGGTTACTTGCCGTACAAAAAGGAAAAGAACCACCGTTCATGTACAACTGCACAGGATGAGACAGTGTCAATTTATTCTGGAGCAAAGCAGCATTTAATTTTGTGTGGTTAATATTTAATAAAAACAACAGTAAAACACAGGCCTATCAAGTTGCTTTGTAAGTCCGAGCCCATATCAGTTAAGGAAAAACATGCGGCACGCCTATAGCCAGTAATAGCAAGCTGCAGGGCAGAGCTTCACTCACGCCTGTGCACACAGAGCATTGCTTCAGTCCCCTGCTGAAATTGCCAGAAATATTATTTTAGTACTGCACTATAGCCCATCCTCGCACAAGAGTAACAGGCTGCACGGCACACAGCCCTGGCCACCAAATGGAAACATGACTCCCAGACCTGAGAGTGATTCATTTTAGACCAAATGGTAAAACACACCAAACCTGACCTAGCATGCAAAAACCTTCTTTGAAAAGATAAGAGTTGCAGCAGTTCTTAGCAGCAAAAAGATTGCAGCTACCCCAATTCCCCCACACTTTGGAAACACAAGTTGCCTACAAGGTCCCCCCCAAGTTATTTTACCTTGAAACTTCAAAAAAACCCCAACCAAATAAAAAAACCCAACAAAATAAGCAAACAACAACAATTAAAAAACAAACAAACAAACAAAAAAACCCACGCAGAAAACCAACCCAAACCTGGAGCAAATAAGGATGGGAAAGAAAAAAAAAAAGAAGAAAGGGGGGTTTTAGGCAGATTATAACATT
>VXBC01001558.1:206025-220456 GCA_013399945.1 Ploceus nigricollis | reverse complement strand
AAAAAAAAAAAAAAGAATATGAGGGCAGACCCCAAGTAAGTCCTGTTAATGTTCCTTAATCAAACAAGTGCCCATCACTTATTCCAGGCCAGCCCCGGAGACGTTAGTCCAGCAGGAATAGCAGCCTGACCCGACGCCTCGAACCCACTCGAGCTCATCCCGAAGGAGCCCTTCGCCGGAGANGGCGGGATGGGACGGGCTGGGCTGGGCTCGGCTCCCCCCGCCCCCGCTCCGCCTGCGCGCCTCCGCCGGGCGGGGCCCAGGTGTGCCCGCCCCGCCCGCGGCCCCCACCCGTGCCCGGCTTGCGGCCCTCACTCTCCGCAGCTGAGCTTGGCCGGCCGCGGTGGGGTTCGGGCTGCGCCGTGGTGGTGTGCAGGTGTTTCTGGAGCAGCCACGGTTCTCGTCCTGTGAAACTTTCGAATCTCTTGCCGATGTCGGCAAGAGGCGTTTGGGAGCCCTAGTCACAGGAGTAGTCTATTTGCAGGTTCACCGAGCACTCGTCCTTGGAAAGGGACAGGGTTGTACAACAGATAGTTTTCCAGATTAGAAGAACTATTTTATTATACAAAACCCGGTTCAAATTACTTCTTCTTCCCCACCCTGTCCTCCATAAGTTTTCACGGTGAAATAGTCTGATTTCATTGTATTGCTGGAGCATCTAGAGGCCACTTCTGCATGTACATGCATCAAGTGAAAAGACGTATGTTGCACAACACTTAGAGTTCAGTAGCTGAAATGGCTAAGCATTTCTAACCCCTGTAGTGAGATTTCTAGGGAAGCTACCTACAGCTATGCAAGCTGTCAGTGCCTCCAGCAGCACAACAGCCTATTACAAAGCACCAAGCCCACTTAAAGCACTCATATTTCTTAAGGAACCAGAAAGCAGCAGAGACAACTCTCAAGTCTGATCTTTGCTTGTGTGCTATCAACACAGTGATGACACTGTCTGCTATAGCTACTGGCAATGTCTGCTTCACCACAGGTGTGATTATTAACAAAGGTTTTGGCATCAGTGAGAGCAGGTCTCTTGCTGTCATGGCTGGTGAGATGCATTCTCTTTAGGAAGTTGTCACCACACAGACCTTGTTTTTGTACTCAGCGTTGTAATTTTGCTCTGAGACTAGACTTCAACGTGCTGAAAAGTTTTGTTAAGTACTCAGCAGGCTATTAACTTTGGAAAGTGCTGGATTTCAGCTTCTACCTGTTCAAAGCAAGCTACCAAGTGTTTGCAAGAGGGGACGAAAAAGCATGTTCTGTTACAAGCTCTAATAGATGGTTTAGCATCTATATACCAATTATGGTGACAGGTCTTAGTAGTTTTCTCACCTATGCACAGGCCACATCTGGGCTGGATAACTGCAGTCTTCAAACAATATGCACAAACTGCATGTGTCCTTTCCTGATGGTAGAAAAGGGATGACATACATGAGTCACTGATTAGAGAGCAGGTCTTCAGAATGCAGAACTGATTATTCCAGTCCTGTGGCAGTATATCTGCTGTAGCTTCATTATAAACCAGATTTTACTCATCTTTTTGGGACACAAACTGCCTTTACATGTCTACAAAATCTGTCCTGTCCTCAACACTTGCCCAAATACCACTATAAGAACCAGGATTAACTTGAAAACAATCAAAGCTTCAAGCAAAGGGTGATCTGACAAGATTTACATCTCTGTGGGTGAGACCTACAACCTCAGGCATGCAGGAGTCTTCTTCAGTATGGCATTGCTTGCTGCTAAGTGCTGCTACATCTGCAAATTGGAAATCACCACTGCTTAGCATCCCTATGGTTACTCAAAAAGTGCTGGTTAGGATGTCCTCTACAGCAACTCTAGCTACTGACCCCTGAAGGAAAATAGCAGAAAATAGCATCCTGAGCTCATGGGAAAAGGCTGATCTGTGAATGAGATGGAATTATATGAAGGTAAAATGATCGCAAACATTTTAAAGAAAACAATTTTTGAGTCCTCTTTCAGTAAACTGATGTAGTTAAAGCAGCAATGTTTTTTCAGTTATTTTGTTTTCTCTTAGTGACTTCAGGCATGCTTGCTCAGCCCTGAAACATTGCCTTGTCATTTATTCAAGGATAATGTCATTAATTCTCAGTCAGCCACTCTTACTTTAAATAGAAAATATAGGGAATATTCAGTAAATCTTACAAACAGGCAAATATTGAAGGTCCAGGGAAGATCACATGGTCTGACGTTTAATGAATGTAACTGCTATGAGACTTGGCTGTGGTGCTCTGTGGTCTGAGACGTGTTTATGTAATCACACACAGATGTACTGAATTGCATTAGATAGGGAAGTAGTTTTCACATCCTTCAGTCTGGAAAAACTCCTGTTTCCAGAACAAACCATGTAAGTTCCATGTGCTCAATTCAGTGAATTGATTCAAATCATAAGTATGCTTAACATGTGCAGACATTGATATACTTATATTTCATTCTCAGCATTCATAAAGTTTGAGCTGCGCGGCTGCAAGATTAGTCATACAAACCCAGAAAAGTTAAACATCTAATTCCTCTTCGGTCTGGGCCTGGAAAGTACCTCTGGTGTTTTTAATTTAAAAAAATTCTGGGAATTTACACTTAAGATGTCTCTTCATTCTGTCACTTCTCTATGCAGCATACTCTGGTGTGGGTAGCAGTGAATAATTTCATTTTGGATTGGAAATGTGCTGAAATTTTCAGTGCAATGGATGCTTTGTACAAAACGTTCGATGAGATCATTACTAATTCCTATGGGAAAAAATGGCATGCTTCAGCACTAGGAATAATTAGAGACCTTGAACAGTATTTTCACTTTTTATTGATCAGATTTTATTTCTTAGAGTCCCACCATTTGTGGGAGTCCCAGATTGCTAAAGCATGTGTACATTACAAAGAACAGCTCCAACAATTCACCAAGAATAAAGCACTCTCTGGAGTTTGACTTTTTGCTCATTTGTTACATACATACTCTCTGAAGCCCAGTGCTCACATGCTGGGGATCTCTGTTCAGAATAGGATGCAGAGGACTCTGAGCAAATAACATTACCTACAGTTAGAAAATGTGTTGTTTTCCAGAGAAACTTCAGACACATCAGAAATCTCACAGAAAGAAAGCATCCCTATCCATAACGTATGTTGTCTTTGTTCTGTGGCAGTGCTTCTGCCTTGGTTCAGTCTCCTCGGGGCTCCTGCTATGATGCAACAGCAGTGCATGACATTCTGTGAGCCACCAACTCCTCTAAAACCTCTAAGTCCTGAAGGCAAAAGAGCAGCTTTTTCCATGGAAACTCTGTCTCTCCCTGTTTCAGCCTCCTGTTGTCTGGACCTGAGGATATCCTAATCATTCTGAAGAGTAGCAGATTGCTGAAAAGAGAATGTGACCATAGTGCTCCTGGAAATCAAGCTTTGAGTCTTCATGGCTTTCTGCCCTTGCCCAGTCCCTAACAGCAGGACTGTAAGGCCAGGATTGAAGGAAAAATGGGTGCCCATAGGTGCCTGAGCATGTTGAGGATTAGGACTATATCCACAAAAGCAGAGGAGATGGTTGATTCTCATAGCCTCTATGGCAAAATCTAGGTCAGATCAGGCTGTTTAGACAATGCCTGCACCAGAAATAAGAACAGTGTCTGTCCAAGTGACCAGGGCCCAGGGCTCTTCATGAAAGAAGGTTTGGGTTTGTCCTGGCACTTGCAACGTCCGTGTCGCCTTGAGATGACTGGACTAGGGTTTGCAAGATGCTTCAGGTAGTTACCACCAGAGATGGAAAGGAGTTCAGTGCATACGTGACTAATCCAGTAACAGCTCATACAGAACCATAAACCTCTGTGTCACTGTTAAGAGTCTTATGAATCACATGCCATTAGATGCACCAAAGAGAGCCGATGGGGTATGAAGCATCTGGGGTTTGTCTGGGGCATGCATGGGGCAGAAGGTTGCCAGGAGGCTCCTGGATGGGAGGCCCGGAAGCTGTTGGTTGTGGCTTCACTGTGGTAAGGGAGGCGAGACAGTGAGGAGGAGCTATGGTTTTCTGGTAAGCTCAGGCTCAGGGATGGCTGCAGGTTACATGGAGGGAAGGCAGCGGGGCAGGCTGGGCAGGCATCTCCCATCCCATGGGATGGCTGCAGCACTGAACATTCCCACGTGTCCTTTAGCTCTATGGAACACCTGTGTTGAAGCCTGGGCCTGGGTCACCACTGCTGTTTCAGGGAAGCTCTGCGTTTTTGCTGCCCGAACACTGCTACTCATTCAGCCTTCTGTTTTCCAGGTTGTTGAAAAAACCTTTGTTAATAGGGTGTTAAGGGACGACTAGATAGTGAATGCTGTTCTGATTTGTCTTTTCTTCAAGCACAGGGCTCTGGTCTGCCATGAAATGACTGAAATCCCCCTTCTAATGAGGATACTGGGAAACAAGGAAAGCTTTACCTCCAGCAAGTGCAGTGGCAGCTGTTGAGTCCATTGCTTCAGCACCTGCCTCTTTGGCTATAACTGCAAGGTCCAATAAATAAAAAATCCTGCTCCAACAGAGATCCTTAGTCAATAGACAGCATCTAAAATCCATAATTTATCCTGTCTGTGTGCTTTCATTTTGAACTGGATTATATTTGTACACCAATAAAATGAGTGCCATGCCTCTGTACTGTATATAACTTTGTACATCAGTTTGGTCTGTTTAAACGCCTGGTCTTACATGGAGCTCCTGGACTGAGTCCAGCAGAGGACAACAAAGAGGCTGGAACATCTCTCTTACAAGGAAATGATGAGGGAGCTGGGCCTGTTCAGCCTCAAGAACTGACAACTGAGAGGGGACCTCTTCAACATCTATAAATATCTGAAGGGACAGTGCCAAGAAGAGGGAGCCAGGCTCTTCTTGGTGGTGCCAAGCAGTAGGACAAGAGGCAATATACAGAAACTGACGCCTAGGAAGTTCCACTGAATATGAGGAAGAATTTCTTTATTCTGTAGGTGACTGAGAGCTGGAGCAAGCTGCTCGGAGAGGTTGTAGACTCTCCCTCACTGGAGATATTCAAGAAGTGTCTAGACACAATCCTGTGCTATGTGCTCTGGGATGACCCTGCTTGAGCAGAGAGGTTGGGCCACATGACCCACTGTGGTCCTTTCCAGTCTTACCCATTCTGGGATTCTGTGGGCTTTGAAAAGCTGCTGGAGCTATCATTTGAAAAAAGTGAATAATGCCAAGTGAAAAACTCAGTGCTACATTAGCAGCAGCAGAAGTCACTAAAAGTTTTCCAAGAGGTGCCATGTTCACAATGGGATGGGTAACACACACACAAACCCAAAGGGAAAATAGTATGCGACTGAAGATTTAACTGACCCAAACTGAATAAAATCCCCCAAAACTCAGACTTTCCAAAACACAGGATAGGTCCTGTAATACTAGCTGAACAATAAAGAATTTGGATATATTTAGTTAATGAAAGCTCTTGCTGGAAGGTAAGACTGGGTCATTTATGTCTGCACAATAGCAGCCCCAGTGTAGAACATATGAATACCAGATGGCTGGAACTGTTCCATTAATGAACTGATGCATTCATTGTTCTGAATTTGATTTTGTAGCTTTTTGCTTATAATGATTTGATTGCACCACCATTAAAAACCTTCAATAACCTCAGAATTCCTCAGAATGCAAAAGAGGACATGCCTCTGTCCCCACTTTCCGCTGACCTGCAGGTGTGCAACACCTCTGTCAGTCAAGCTGATGAATATATTTCATGCTGTTTTCTTAGTTCTTCAATTTAAATAATGTATGCATGATCCATGCACAATATATTCTTTCTTCCAAGGCATAGGAAAATGCATTCCAGGTGACGCTTCATTATAGTCAAGGGGGTAATCCTGTGATGGATATGTAGGACAAAAGAAAATCATAGCTGTAGGTACGTAGGAAGAAATTCCTTCCAGATATGTGCAAATACAGGAACAATGTCAGGCACTAGGAGATGCACTTTTCCTCCAGAGCAGATGCTTCCTTTATTAAACATAATTCCTATTGCAATAAGCTTGGAGACCTTTCCGGTCTCCAAGCTTAATTAATGAACAGTCTAGGAGCTCACTTCATGTGTATGTTACCACAGGCAGTTTAATTTTTCTGGCTTACACAGCTCCTCTGTAAACTTTCCTTCTGCTCCAATACTCTACTCCAACACTGGCTTTATCTTCACTGTGGCTCTGCAGACACTTTTTGTCACAAAAAGGCCTAGTGTAGTTAGGTGACAAACATATTTCTATCCTTTGTGGCTCATGGCTGATCCTCATGTCTGAACAGACCTAAAGGGAAAAAGAAAAAAAATCAAATCTAGACTATTAGAATATAGCAGTGAGTAAAGGATTTCTGTCAGAGCAGGGCTTTTGCTATATGCCTGTCTTTGAGAGTCTGGGAAGACTCCAATCCCTAGTGTCAGAAGTGATTCCAGGTCTCTTCTTTCTTATTTACTTCCATTTCAGTCCATTTGAGGTTGTACTTATTAAGAAAGCTAAAATTAGAGTAAAATAAATAAAAACCCAAAAACCAAGAGCAAACAGGAGGGAAAAACCAGAAGTAGATAAGTGTGGATGCAGACTGCTCACAAGACCCTTGGAGACAAGTTCTTCTCTTCCCTGGGGCTCCTCTGCCTCCTTTTTCACCTAGCTCCTCCAAACTCCTGCTGGTGTTGGTAGAGATTAGTTATCTCTGGTACTGCTTTTTGGGGCAGGGCCACACCAAGAAAGAAGCAGAGGTCGGGTGGCAGGGGGAGATTCTCATGTCAGCCCTCCTTAGTATGAAGGCAGGAGACCCATGTTATCTTCCAGATAACAGAGCTGGAAGCCCATTTTTCAAGGCACTCAATTTCTCTAAGAAGAACATCCCAGGTTTTTCCTGAGATACTCTGTGAGGTTTGCTTCTCCTGAACTTCAGCATCATGTCTCAGGGACACTAAAGGACAGGAAATGATCTCCAGCTATAAGAATGGTATTCACACCATCTTATTACTTGTTCCACAGACACTGTTAGGATTATCTAACACCCATCCTGTAGATGTTGGGCACACAAGGAAGCTGCAGGACACCCTTCTGTGTCTTTCTGGAATAGGGGGAGAGGACACTCTGGGGCACCCCAGGTGGAAAGAGATGTGTAGGTTTGGATTCAGTTCCCCACCTAGAGAGAGTAATCTAGGATGATCAAGATACCTGCAAGCTTTTCTCAGCTCCACAGGAGCAAAGCCCATGTAATCCAGCTGCTGCACCCTTAGGAGTGCCCTGGTGGCTGGCTGCCACAGCGCTGCTTTCCCGATCACTGATGCTGGGCACTCGGTGAAATGCCCCTGCTCTGCCTCACCAGCACAGAGGAAAACCTTGGGGTCAGTCCAGCATTGTTAATAATTGAAGGCCTGGTTGCCTGCTACTCTCTTTGCCATTTAGGGCTGAATCACTGCTTGTGTTTACAGTCCCACACGTAGTATTTGCAGCATTTGTTTGCAATTGTTCTTGTAGTTCCTTTGTGTTTCTTTCACCAGGCAGGCAGAGTAAGGGCTTCAATGGAAAACAAGTAGAAAATCATTTGTTTAATGCCAGCAAAGTAGGGGGACATAGTCCCTGACCTCATCAACTAAAGTCACTTTAAACCTGATGGAAGTCTAACTCCATATTTTCAAAAGATAATATTTCTGAAATATTTTGAAATATACCTTTCTTTGTGGCACTCTACTTTTTTGACCAGCTGCCAGATTCTGGCTGGCTTGGACTGTGATTTCCCAACATTTCTAGATGCCCAGCTCTCCTTTTTTTCAGTAGGAAAAAGGTGTTCAAAGTGCATGGTAATTTCCATAGGAACTCTTCGGAGACATACTTGCCCTGATGGTGACCTCCTCAGCACTGGGAGAAACAAAAAGTAGCTCCAGCTCTGGCTTTTGAGCTGTGCCATAAAACAAACCTGGGGCCCCATCAGATTTTGGTATTTAATTTTTCCCTTCAGGAGCCTCTCAAGCAGCAGAGAACAAAGAGCCACCCAGGAGAGGCAGGGAGGAGGCTCAGGATGGCATACAGCCTGTGCAGGACCCTGTACTGGGGCAGTGAAGTCAGGAACGAGAAAAGCAAAAGTAAAGGAACAACAACCAAGTCCCCTGTGTCATCACCCACATGTCAGAAGGGGCTGAGTGCAACAAAGGGAGTAAAAAGGGAGGAGGAGAGATGTCAGGCACAAAGCTGAGATGTTTCTCTATGTCTTTGTTTATTTGTTTTATTTTGCAGTACACAGTTGGTAACTAGCAGCTTGTTAATTGGCAATAGAGTATATTGGCTGAAATTTCCTGTCACAGAACTGGGGTTTTTAGACCATGACAGAAATAAGATGTTTGGTAGGTGGAATAATATGGGTTGCTGATACCTATAATTTTGTTGATGGTAGTAATGGATATCAGGTTGTTCAGGACTAGCAATATTTGAATTCAAGTCCTTGCTCTACCGTGGCTTAAGATCTTCAAGCCAAGAGCATATATTTTTATGGAAAACATGTTTTATCAGTCATCAATTCTGCACACAAAGGATGAGTAGCCAAGGCAACCTCTGTGGCAGCTATTACACTCATGGTCAGACTTAATTACTGTTCCCTGAGCCTTCAAGTACAGAAGTACGTAATATATTGAGTGAAAAGGGTCAGCTTGATTGTGCACCAGTCTGAACAAGAAACATCCTGCCTTCCAGAAAGTAATAACTGTGTCAAAATGGAAGGGAAAAAGGTGTGCTGCATTATAGGAACGAGGCACTGACCTCTACAGAGGTTAACAGGCAACGTACCAAATGGAGATTTTTTGTTCATTAGGAGGAAACATGAGAGTATAATTAGAAACAGGCCATGCTGTATGGTTTTACCCACTACTACTATTCAACAGAGTAGAATAGACAAAGGTATTCACTAGTTTTGAGATTGAATTAACAACCAGAAAGTTAACAGTGAGTGATTAAAATGGGCATTAATTTTTTTCCCCATAGGAGTCAGGAGGAAAACTTGTAATTGAATATTTGAGCTTAACATCAGCAGAATACTGGTAATTTTTATGAAGATTATTTTAAAAGTTATTTTATAATTATTTTATAATTAATGAAGAACATGCACCATTTCAATGATCATTAAGTGGATCCAACAATCAAATGCAATAGGAAATCTTTAATATACCACTTGAGACTGATCTCTTCAAATTGTTCTGGAACCTGTCCACAGAAGATCCTGAGCCAAAATTCAGTCTCCAGATCATAAGCTGTGCATGAAGTCTGAAAACAAGGATGTTTTCTTTCTTTGAGGTAGGTGCACGTGCTCTGTGAAGATTAATGGGAACTGCAGAAGCATTTGCCCTACAGGGAAGTGGATTAAAATCCCACATTATTAAATTGCTCAACCAGAAATTTGGTCTTTAGCAGTTACACAGATATATTGAAATTTGTAATTTTCCCTTCTCAGCAAAAACTCTCAAAAAAAAAGTTGCAAAATGTTGAGGTTGAACGGGAGGAAATAGGTCAGGGTGCAAGCTTGTTTGTCTCTATATACTGGGAGCCTTACTGCTGAACTGCGCACATTGTGGCCACTTTCTTAAGCTATGTAACATCGAGGCTTCACAAATCTGCCCTGTTCAGCCTGTTGTCTGTTGAACTCGTTCTAGCTGGGAAGAACTGCTTAAGCCATGGATTTGACCCAATCTCTTGGTCAAAGAAATTATTCCTGACTCAGGTGGAGTAAGGCCTGAATCACTGGAAACAGCAATATTACCATGCCTCTTTCCATTTGGCTGGTATCTATTGGACAAGATTCATAGCCTGAAAAAGAAATAAGCAGGAAAAAAGCAGAAATAATCCTTCTTTTCAGACAAAATCCCCCAGGTACCGTTTTGAATCACTGATCCATCATCCCAGAAATGCATCTTACTTTCTGACACATAGTAAAAAATACATGTCTTTGAAAATTGCAATGACCAAAAAGAAGGATTCTCTTTATGTGACTGCAAGGAGTCTATCTTTTTTTCTTTAAGATGTGTTTGAGGACAATGAGCAGCTGGATGAGTCAAGTGAAATTCACTTCTCTGGGCTCTTCCAGACAAGCATGAACACTGTTGCATGGTAGTGAATCTTCTTGCAATTCACATAAGGTGAACTTATGTGATCCTGTAAGCACTGAATAAGAGAAGTTACCTATTGTGTGAAAGACTGGAAAAATCCTAATGCAAAATTATTAAAAAAAATTTATGAGAGGACTGGCACTGTGTACATTCTCTAAATTTTAAATAACAATCTGTACAATGTGCTAAGTAAGCCTTTTGAGGCCTTTATTATGCCTTCCTGAACTTTGCAAGGATAGCTTTTAAATTTGTTGCATTAAAGAATATATTCTCAGCCAAACTGTTCTGTATCCCATTATTGTCTTTTTCCTTTTTGAATTGTGACCCATTCTTTGTGCCTAGTATGATTCAGCCAAGCTTTTACCTACTGCAGTAAGTGAAAGTTTACATTATTTGGAGACATAGTACCTAATAAGAAGACCATGAAGTCATTCACACAGCCACATGCATAACTTGTGTGAACTCCAGAAATCAGTAACAACCGCAAAGTACAGAGGTCATATAGACAATGATGAGTTAATGTTTGGGGTCAAAATCAAGTTCTTAGTGTCAGTAAAGGGCCAATATAATTTAAGGGGCTTTTATATGAAGGTGTCCACGCCACTGTCTGCATGCCTAGGTAGCTTGGCTTGTGACTCCCATTAGTACCTGAAAGGAGTGATAGAACAATATCCCTCATATTCAAAACAGGAATACAGCCTTGTATTTTAGCACATTCACAGGAAGCCTGGAGCAAAGTGCTCCTTGTGACTCAGGACTGGTGCTTTCCAGATGCTCTTTTGGTCAGTCATTCAAGCGAGGACCGTGCACAGTGCTACTCCTCAAATTGCAAACCTCCTCACACTGCCCATTCAGCAGAACAACTACCTGTGCTCCCTGGGATGAAGCCTGAGAATAAAAGGCAGCAGGACTTCCCTGTTCTGCTCCCTACTGAGTCAGGAGCTTGGGCTTTGTTACGCCAAAAATTTATTGGCGTTACATTGCTGGAAGTACAAAATACTCTGAGTACAAGAAATAGGTTATCTCTCATAGTAAGTATGCTGCCTGTGCAGAGCACAGGAAAAGCTCCTCTCAGCATCCTTGACATGATGAGAACATACCTCTCTGTGTCTGTACCATCCCATTCTAGTTTCCACTCTGTCTCCAAGAGTCTACCAAGAACATTGAATCTCCTTCTCTTCTACCACACACAGATTTCATGTAGAGGAGGATTATCTTCAGGTTGATAGTGAATGGCTGCCTGTAAAAAAAGTATCTGTTTCCTAAAAAGTCACCATCCTTAGAAACTCTCGTCAACATGGAGTAGTGGAGCTTAGGCTGGAGAGAGGACAAGTGGAGGAGAAGTGTGATATGTGCAGCTCTGGGACCCATCTGTCAGCTGGGCACCTGCTGCAGCCCTGAACATCTCCCAGGATTTCTGGAGCATGCCAGGGTCAGAGGTTTCAAGAAGAGAGTTCCTCAGAATATGGAATGAAGAGGGGAGCCTTGAAAACTCTGAAATTAGTAACCCTAGTCAAAAATTACATATTCTCATTTCAAATGTTCCATTTAAATGCATCAATGCAAAACTTGATCAAAGTAAAAGTAGGGATTTGTAAACTCTTTGAGGCAGAAACCAGGCTTTGACAGTCTCCAGAAAGAGTGAAACATCAGTTTTAAGTGGAACCCACAAGTACTATAGCTCAAAGCAAACAACAAAAATGCAGTTGGTGCACGGCGACTCCATACATCTTTAGCTGTTGGAAGCACTCCTGGCTTGGAGTTTCAAATAACATAAAAGGTACATTGGCATAGAGTATCCTTACTACTTACCACATCTTGATGCACACTCTTGCTGACAGACATTGTCCTGGTCTCAGTCCGTGCTGCACACTTCCATCTCTGTGCAAACTGCCATAATGACAAATAGGATGTGAACTGGAGCTCCTTGATGACATCACAGCCACCAGACTGGCCTTGCTCTGCCAACTGGCAGTGGAACTGTCACACCTGACTCTCAGCAATGAAGAACACAGGACGTGTGGTGCAGGGCCACAGAACATGGGGGAAAAATAGGGGCCTCTGTGACAAAAGGCAGCCAATCTCCAACACCAAAACAAATCCTCTGCTGGGATTTTAAAATGATCATGTCACAGCTTGGAGCCACTCTGTAAAAGCTCTGTGCAATGGCAGACTTGGTGGCTCACAGGTGGCAGAACTGTAAAAAGCCAGGAAACCGTCAAATAAGCACAGCTGTGACCCATGAAGTTCCCCTTCCACCATGCAGCAAATCTGAAAGCAGGGTGACTCTGAACATTCCTCCTCCTCTGGTCCATGAAGCACTTGACATATGGACAGCTTGGTGCTGGGGACAACACCAAAGATGCAAACCTGGCTATCAAACCCTCTTCGAACTCCACCACTGCCAGTGTGCTGCTGCCATTAAGAAAAACTCTGTTAAGGAGATGCCTTTTGTTGAATCATATGGAGTGAAAAGACTGGGTGTAGAGCAGAAATGCTGGAAGGCTGTGTAATGTTCTGAGATTCTAGAGCAAAAATTTGTTGAAAAGCAAGAAAACTGAAGTTGCCAAAACCANTTGCCCTATAGGCATGACTGATTTTAGATTTCATGTTAAGATTTGATCAATACATGGTTTGTGTATCTGAACACTTCAGTGAGAAGAGGAAGGCTGCCTTTCAAAGGCTGAGGTAACTGCTTGAAGCAGAAATGTACATGCCAAAGGACACACATTCCTCCTCCTCTTTTGGGTCTCTTCCTTTCAAAGTACACTGACCTCCTTTATCTGTGTCTACGTCAAATTGCCAGTCAGTTTACTATGAAAGAGACTTGTAAGCTAGGCCTAATAAACACCTCTGTCATACGGAATATCTCTTGTAATAAAAGTCCTCCGGTGTTATTTACAGATAATATCACCTTCTTATGTCTTTGAGAGGTGTGCTCTGACAAAAGCAACTAGTACTGACCTTGGTAGAAGGGATCATTTATCAGCAGGAGTGGGAGAGCCATAGCTATAAACATCTAAACAAGACCAAACCATAGCAGTGTTAAAAGGCTTGTGTATATGTTGAAAAAACCAAAAACCCAAACCCAAACCCACCAAGAATTACACATCTCTGCTCTTTTGTTTAATCTTTGACTGTGTAGCCCTTGCCTTGTGCTGTTAATGAGCAATAGGTTGCATGAAAGCTCCTGTGAGTCATGGCTACTAAAGTGCTTGTTTCTTGCTCACCTGCTTGCTTACCCTTCACTGCATCTTAGTCCTTAGCTGGTGGATATGGAAACTCTTTCTACTGCAGCAGCATCACTCCTGCCTCTGAGGCTCCACCCAAGGGGATCAGGACTGTGTTTTGCCAGATATGAACAGATATCCATACTTTCTAAAGCTTTCACTCTAAATAAGCAGAGAGCAGGAGACAGGGAAGAGGTGTATTGTCCATTAAGGAATGAGGGATTTAGTGATTTGCTCAAAGCTGTCCATGTAATTGCTGTCAGAGCTAGCAATTGAAAACTTGGGGAGCTCCCAAGTGCCAGAAAGAAGAAACTAGACTTGTCTAAAATTTGCCCAGCTCTGATTACAGAAAATAAAAATATACTTTAAAAATAAACTCAAAGATTTTTATGATTGATACGTATCAAAACATGCACCAATAAAACCCCTCCTTTCTCAAATGCAGGTTCTGTGTACAGACACACACAAAGAAGAAGTCAGAGTTTAAGTGGGTGAAGTTTGGTTTACTCATCTGAAAGTGTGCCTGTTTACATGTGGCTGAATTGGAGGTATTATGTCTTTGACAACATACTTCATTAATATTTTTGTACAAATGCATCTACACCACAATCTCCAACGGCTGTCTATTACCCTGTTTTTCACTTGTTTAAACTTTTCACCTTCCTGCTGAGTTCCTAATGGAAGAGTTTCCAAATGCTCTGGTTCTGGGGTAGTGTTTTTGGTCTTTTTTTTTTTTTTAAGGTTTGTGAAGATTGTCCAGCACTTCGAGCAAAAGCTTTAGTAATAAATGTATAACACTAGGACCGACCCCTTTGCCCTTCCTCATTCTGAGGTTCCTCTTTTGATTTCAGGAGCAGAATCAGCTGAGCAAGACACTACTCAGCACAAATAACATTGGCAGGAGGACCCACAAAGCAGAAACAGAACTCCCGTCCTTCAGCCAGAAGGCATTATAATTTCTGTGACGAAGAAGATCATGTTGCACTTTTGTTCCTACACTCACAGTAAGAGGAACAGTCAGTTCTCAGAAATACATGATTTTATTTTAAGGAGTGTTGCATGGTAGAGAGAGCTGAGCTAACACTGCAGCTAGGCTCCTGCAAA
>VXBC01001558.1:129442-193968 GCA_013399945.1 Ploceus nigricollis | reverse complement strand
TTTTTTTTTTTTAAAGAGTATTTAGTTCCTATCAAGAAAGCCATATCATATTTACACAGTCAGATGTATCACCCATGACTGAAAAACCGGAAAGTCCTACAGTGAGGGAGCTGACCAGTGCTTTCAACAAGTTATTTAAAAACGGTATTTATTGGTTTTGTAGATTTCGGCTACATAGACAAAACACAGCCAGTTAAAAAATAAAATTTTAAAAAGTCTGAAAAATGTCTCATGGGACTTAGATGCTTTCCCTTCTGTGCCTTGATTCTGGCTAACAGGATTAATTTACAAAGCATAAGGCATCCTTTCTGCTCTGGACACCAGGAGGTACACCAATGACAAACTATCCCTGGGGGGTTTTCTAGACCTCCAGACACTCTTCTGTAGTTGTTCTGCTAATGCATTAAGTCTAATTTGTTCCAAATTGGATCCTCTTAATGCTACTCACTTATTTTCTGCTTCTCTTCTGTCATTACTGTACTCAGAAACCTTCACATTTGCACTAGTAGGGCCACCTTCCTCAAGACAGTGTATAATTTCTTTGGCCACATGAAACATGAATATTATTTCAGCTGTTTCCTTCAGTATAATCATGGTGTTCCAATTCCATACCAATCCTAAAAGAACACCTGCTAAAAAATAAACAAACAAACAAACAAAAAAACAACCAAACAAAATATCCATTATAGGATCCAACAAAATTATTAGAGGGGAAAGCAGTCTACAGGGTTTTTTTTAAAAAAAGCCTTGTGGATGCCTAGTTCAGCATTTATCTTCCACTGGCTGTTCAGTGGAGAGGCATGAATGTACTCAGGAAAAATACATGAAATCACATGTGTTAAGTATGAAACATTTCTGTGGCTGTTTCTGTGTCTATTCCATCAGGTGTTATTGTAGGTCCTATATTGTGGCATTGGGGGCAGGGGGTTATGCTCTGGGGTACTTCAATGAGTTGGTCTGCAGAGCTGTTCTGTCTATTTATACTCTTGTAAATATCTCTCTGAAATGGTGCAGAGCTAGCTAAAATTAAAATCATATGTCTTTCCAGTTGTAGCCAGTCAATGAGGATAAAGGCATTCCTGTATCCCATTAGAGGATCCCTGTGGTATTTCAGACATCTTGAGGCTGCTGTCATCAGGCCTGTCCCTACTAAAAATCACTGTAGCCCTGTAAAAAGCTCACCCTTACAACTGTCATTACTGCCATGCTAATTGCCTGAGGAGGTAGGCGCTCTCTTACTCCTACACCATGGAACAAAGGCTGCTCCCTTGCAAATAACCTCTGATGGAAGCCTGGCAGGCAGTCCTGCTCAAGAGGAGGCTGCCATGGAGCCAGTCCTTCATTTGGAAGAAAGCCTAAAGGGTGAAACACATCAGAAGGGGCAGAGAAGCAAGAGGAGCAGGCAGCAGAACTCGAGTGGTTTGGACAGACCAGTTTAACTANAGGAAGGAAGGAAGGAAGGAAGACTTTGAGACAGGAGGAGATAGAGACATATAATGTCATACAACTCCCTCCTTCAGCACCATTCCATGAAATTGGTAAATTTTCTCAGACTCTCTAAGACATTTCAAGTTTTCAAACGTGCTAGCATCATGTGGTAAATCACCTGCCATCTCATTAGCTTACTGCCACTGGAGAACAAAAATGGCTTTCATTTGCAAAATGATGTATGACCAAGCAATTACTTATGGTTATTACATGGCCACAGTGCACGTCCCACACACAGAGCTGCACTGCAGCATGAGTCTTTGCACCACAAAAGGAAGTCTTGTGTATCTGAGACATCAACAGCTCAGCTCACATTAGGTATCAGTTCCTCTGCCAGTGAGGCTTCTGTGGCATTTAATATAAGGGTAGAGATGTTCAGCTGCAGCCTTGGACCCTTGCTCTCAACTGTGCGGACAGATAGGCTAAACCAGGTGAGCCAATGTGGGCAAAGTGTTCTCCCACATTCACGTCTGACTGTGGTTTTCCTGGCAAAAATAGAGGATGCAGTCACCAAGATCTATAAGCCACTGATAAGGATGGAGGGTGTGTGGTGTGAGGGAGCAGTGCCTTCCCTGCCTCTCTTTCCAAACAGCAGCTGCCCCCAGAAACACATCTGCAAAGTATTTCAGAAGAGGCAGTTCTCAGCTTGAACACCACTGCCAATCAAGCTTGTCAGAAATAAGCTTTTAGCCATAGAAACAGAACCGAAGAAGAACGTCTCTCCCAGTTTTCCTTCCAAAATGTCTTGTTGAACCAGTTCTCTGTTTACAGATGGATTGTGACTGCTAATCTGATACACAGTGACTAGCTGCATGCAAATAAGAAACAACTATTGTAAAATATAAAGAAATAAGGATTTTTATTGAAGGGTGTTCAATTCCTCATTTTAACTGAGGAACCCAGATTATATTCTAAAACAGGAAAATGTTCATTTCTCTTCTTATTTTAGACACATTTTAGGGTGTTTTTTTTTCTTTTCCTTCGTATTTGAAGACCTTTTCTTACCTCAGCTGCTGAAGGTATTCAGCTATTGATTTTCTTCCTCAGCCACCATTACCACAGGAAAAGAGATGCGGTTAAGAATTTCACCAAATTAATGTTGCAAAGCAAATGCATAGGTTCAGCTTTTATATTTTGCCAAGCCTAACAAGAGAATGCTCTTGTGAAATGAAACCTGCAAGACTGAGATCACAGAGAAGGTAAAACCAAGAGCCACAGTGACTCTAGATTATACACAATATTAACAATAACAACCAAAAATTTAGAAAATTATGATAATTTTTAGAAATATAATTTACTTACAGACTCGGGTTTTTTTGAGGGGACACATGTTATGCGTTACCTTTTGTGTGTGTTTTTTAACCAGATTATAGAAGAAATGCTTTTTAGGGAACAGGCTGAGAGAATTTGCTGCCTTGTGAGGATCTTGGACCTCTCTGAGATCATCAGCAGTCCTCAGACACAGAAATAACACCTTCTGTGGGGCTTTTTTATTTTTCTGGTGCAAGGGTGACAGGGTCACCACCAGTAGGCAGGAGATGAAAGCAAAGATATATGGGGAATGGATCTCATGGGAAAAGGAGAGGAAAAAGAATGGCTTTGAAATACAGCTCATTCCAAATCTGGAGTTTCTCACATATGTATTTTAACTTTGCTTTCTGGGAGTATAGTTTGCATGAAAAAGGCTTGGGTCCCTGTAGCACTTGCTTTGCACAGACACTATTTTCTGAAATGTAACTCCCTCTTTGTTTTCTGACTTATTAGGATCTAGATGCTATAAATACCATACTCCTGAAAGGAGGCACTGAACAGTATGCTATACAGACCATATGATGGCATTATGTCTAAGAACTTAAAAATACATTACCTGCATAAAGTGCTTAAAAAAAAAAGGCTTTTCACTTCTCTGGAAACAAGGAACTGTACAGCTGGGAGAGACCTGGATGACAGGAATCAAGTTCAAACTGCAATATGCTCAAAAGCTGGTGATGTTTGGATGAAGAACTTTTCCTTAGAGCACTGCTACTGCAGTGAATACTGAATTTAGCACCACATGCAATACCAAACTCTCTCAAATCTCTTTTGGATGCAAAATCTTGGGCTGGGCGCATCTCTGCTGGGCATCTCTGGCAAAACCTGAGGATATCAAATTTGTGCCTGGTGAACCTCATGTTGATTTCTGCCCTCTACTGGGAGTTAATCCAGAGGCACTCACACAGTGACAGCAAACTGGAAATGTCACTGGTGATAGAAAAATATCTCCTTGCACACTCACATGGGTGATACCACTTTATGCTTTTGACAGCTGAACAGTTTCACCTGTTGATCTGCTAATTTGGATGATGATACAGGAAACTGAATAGCTCTGGAATCGTAGGTCTGAAGCACTTTTGCAAACACAGTGAGGATTTTAAGATTGTGGGGGAAGAATAAAAAACCCCAAAATATCACATTGTGTAATTTTTTACACTCAGTAATGCAGTGTAAATTTGTTTCTTTAGGCCCTAAATAAGTGGTGGCAGTCACACACGGGTCACAGAAGCAAATACCTATCCTTTCCTGCTAGACTGGCATTCAGGGGACAGCTATCACAGACTTACCAGTGACTGCCAGATTCCTTCCAAGTTACGGCTCTCATTATATGGCTGTATTGGCTGGTTGGTTTGTTGCTCTGCTTGAGAATGGAAGACAGTGGTTTGTTGGAGAGCTCTGAGAAAAAAGGCAAGAAAACTTGTTCAGCAATAAAGAACTGTGAGAATATAGATGAAATTATGAATGACACTGTAAAGTTAAATATTAATGATTGGAGCTATTACAAAGAGAAAAAATGTGTATCAAAGGGCAGGAAAGCATTGTATGGTGCAATGTGTTCTCATAGTATAGTCAACTCAAGTGAGAATCTCAGTCCTTTTCAAGATTTCACTGCTAGCCCCTTCTCTTTGACCATTAAAGGGTTTTGCACTGCAGTGAATCTAATTAAAGACCAGTAGCTGTAACTTCTTTCTCCCTCTTTTTTTTGTGTTTTGTCTACATGGCCAATGTTGCTTGGTGGGTATTTTCATCTAAACAATTAAATCAATATAGAACTTCTGTAAATAAGAAGAATGGACAATCTCTTACTTCTAAACTTTCTAGTTCTCCTTTCACTGCTTGGAACAGCCCAAACAGGGCAGATGGGGTAAAACCAAGCCTCTCTGAGTCTTGCTTGTATTCTGCTATTTTTCTTTTATTTTCTTTTTGTGCCATTTCTACCCATCAGCCTAAGGAAGCATCATACACAGAGCAAGACTGTGAGGCTCAACAACAAATATGCACTGCAAGGAGATTTTTCCAATGTAAGGAGCTGCTGAAAGAACAAAGAGCCGTAATGCATTTTCCTATTTACTTCTAAGGAACATTATGACTATTTACATATAAAAGGATTTGTGTCCTAATAAGCATGTAATATGCTGCCAAACAGAAGAAAAAAGCAGAGTTTTTCATTTGAAAGTTTGAGTTGGTATTTTTTGGGCTTTTTGGAACCTTAGGGATTTCCTGTTAATTCCCATGTCCTGCCTTGAACGAGATACAGGTTTTCCCCATTTTGTTAGCCTGCCTTTCATTTCTTGTGACTCCTCAGGCTTCTTTCTATCAGCCCTTGCAGATGTGAATTCTCTTGCAAGAACAGTGGAGAATTTCAAAGCAACTAGGAGGTGTGTGGTGAACCTTCGGGAATCTTCACAACTGGTGTCACTTAACATTGCTCTAAACAGCTTCAGGGTAATTAAGCCAGTACTTCTGTTTTTCTGGTTTTGCTTCTGCTGCTTGTAAGTTTAAGATCTTAATTGGAAACTTTATGTTTTCTGAGCTGGTAGCAAAATACACATTCAAGCTAGTATATGTGCAATGAGCGGGCTGGAGAAGTGGGCAGGGAAGCTGCTGAGATGGCTTGTGGAAAAACTTCAGGCCCAACAGAAACCCACAGCATACTTTCCAAAAGCAAAACCCCAATAAAACCTCACTGGATTCGTGGTCTGATTTAATTTCTTCCCCTCCGAGCTTCATGAAAGCAGGGGAGCTGGTGACTCAGCCTGTCGCTGCCTGCCGAGCCGTCCCGCAGCCCTGGTGGTGGTGACGGGGAGGAGCCGGCTCTGAGTCACGCTCTGAGCTTCTTTGCAGCATCAAGCTGTGTTTCAGGAGGAGCCTTGTGCATCTCAGCTCCGCTTCAAGTGCGTGTTCTCATCATTTGCAGTTGTGTCAAATGCCTTTTAAGAGCTGTAATTTTTACACTATTCCCAGGGAGGGAGGGAGGGAGGGAGGGAGGTGGCTGCATTACTGCATCCAGGCTTCACCACCTCTAGTGAGTGCAACTGAGGGGTCAGCCACAGTTTGTGTGAAACACCAGGGTGTTTCTCTCTGTCCCCCATTTTAGGCCAAGGAGGGCGTGTGCACATTTCACAGCCCTGTGCCCAAACCTTTGGTTAGCAGCCAGCCCCCTTCTCACCAAACTGCTGAGCATTTCTAGTTTATGCTCCCCACACTTCAGCTGCTGCTCCACGAGTCCAATATTGACGCAACTGTCAGCTTAACCCTGAGGAGGAGACACCGCCTTGTTTAACTTCAGCTTATTTCACTTTATCTAGAACAAGCACTGTCCTTTCCAGTTTTGTTTTTTTTTCTCTCTCTACTCTTCACCTCATCCCAAAAAGAACTGAGGAGGAATTCATTTCCAGCTGTGCAGAAAAAGAAAGAGAAAAAAAGAGCAGAACAATTCACAGTGCAGCCAAATTTCAATTGAAAGATGACATTGCCTTTACTGAGCTGTAAATACAGATGACATACTGCTCTTTTAATGAAGGAATGGGGAAAGAGAAAGCATAACTCTATCAAAATGAGTAAAGATATCTGCAATATCATGAATTTAACAGCATTTCACATTACAATATAGAGAATGCTTAGCCCAAGATCTAGAAGATGAAAGGGCTGAAGCAGGAGGAAATTGCCTCCACTTCTGAAAAGACCACTACATAACTAATAGACTCCTGGGCAAAAGCTTCTTTATCGCACTGGGGTTAGAGGAAGTCCAGTCTTAAGAAGATGGGACTCAGACAGTGACTCAGGATACAGCAGTGTCATAAAGAAGAGGGAGCTAGTGGAAAGGTGTATGCTGCTCATCAACAAGATGTGAGGCAACACTGTAGAAAACTGCTGTGCACTTACAGTTGTAATTTTGCCCTGAATAAATGTACAGCCTAATTCATTCTGATTTATACTGAGCTCTGCCTGACCTAAAATTTTCCAAGTTTTAAACCATGAAAATTCAGAGTACAGCTAGCCCTCATTTCAACCAGGTATTTCTCTCTATTCCTTTGTTAGGATCTACCCTAGCACAGAGGGTTCTTGGCTTCGGATTTACATGCCAAGTGGGGAATTTACCATCATTCAGAGCTCAGATTCCTAGCCTGTGGTTCAAGGCAATATGCAGGACTTGGAGTGATATCACTTCAGCCCAAACCTTTCCTTCCTGTCGCTAAAGTGGGACCATCATTCCTCACCTCTTTGCTGCTCTCAGTCTATTGTTCTATGTGCTTTGTTGGTACCTCTGTCCTGCTCGGGTACAGAGATATCTCTGTAACACAGACATGAGAAATGTTCACAGTTTTTTATGCCGAGGTCAGTGTGCACGTGCAGACAGACCCCAAAGGCCATGGCTTGACTGAGTGTGTGGGAGCCAGTGCATGGCTGTGCCATGCTGGCTCTGAGGACCACCCTGCCTTTGGGCAGGAACCCCTCCTACCTGTGGGGGCAGATCTGTGCCTCTGCTTCCAAACAAACTTCCTTTCTGTAAGATCGCCCAGTTGCCAGAAAACCACACGTGGCCATGGCTGAAATACCAGGAGTGTGATTCTGTCTCAGGGATTTGCTGCCTTCACGCTGTGCTCCAGCTGTGCTTTCATGGCAGATGACATCAGCAGTGCTCCTCAAGTCCAGTATATAATATCCTCAAAGCAATGCAGAAACTAATTAATTCCAAGTATGCCCTTAATCTCATAACACAGCTTGTATATCCCTTTACTTTTGCACATGCAGGAACCAAGCCTTCTTCTTTCTCCTCATCCTAAGTGGTCTTGAAGTAACTAACATTAAATAAACATGCAAGGTTGTATGTATTCCCTACAGACTGCATGACGTTTTTGCAATGTGGGTCTCATTAAGATCAAATGGGCAAAGGGAATAGCAAACCTAGCATTGAGTAATAAAACAGTCATGACAGTTCTTGTGTAAGCCAAAGCTTTTAGAGAAATTTACCACCAATTTCAACATTTCAGAAAGTGTCCTTTATTTTCACATGTGCAACCACACCACTTCATCGATTCACATCCTGACTGTCTCACACTGAATACATACTAATGGGGGCACCTAAAATTCAGGAGACATCAGTCTCATCTCAGTCCTGCAGTTTTTTGGTCAAAACTCTACAGAGCTGGTAAGAAATATTTTCAGAAAATCCAGCAGTTCCTAGATCACATAATAAAAAGGACTCCCCACTGAGACTACATCTCTTTTCGGGCTTGTTTTAGATCCAAATCCATCTGAACAACTCTTTAGAAAAGTTAAGTATCTCACAAAGGTGTTATATCTGTTTTGACACAGTAAGAAATAGGTTTGGTTAGATTGATGTAATTTTACCAGAAGAACTCTGTGGTGCTATGATCCTGAGCTGATTGCCTGTCATCAAAAATGGTAAGTTTTGCACCTTTTCTCCAGTACTGTACACAGCCGTGAGCCCATCTCTGCTCATGAAGTTGTTTCTTGAATTTCACAGACTATGCATTGCTGCTGCCATTGTAGCCTTCATAATGATATGCAGCAGTGGGCAAAAGTGGTTAATATATGTACTCCAAAATTCAAATTGAAAATTAAAAGAAAAATAACTGTTTTACATTATTGTTGGGGTTTTCTTCCTGTGTTTTTTCCTACCAAATTAAGTTGTATTTATCCTTGTTCGTCCTCTGTCCCATGCAGCTGCTTGCTTGAGGCTACACTGAATGAATGAACATGAGTGAAGCCCCAGGAAATGCATTTTTACAAGGTTTCCACTGTTCACGGTGGTGAAAAAAGCTTAAAAATGTGAGTAACGCAATTGCTGCAGGGTTAGCAACTGTAAAATAAAGAGAAGGGAAGTCACTACATAGTACCAAAAGTTGTTGAGGGTGTTTTCTTCTAATCTAGCTGCCCTGAGGCTTTTTTTCAGGATTTTGTGGTGTTTTGGAATGGTGTCTGCTGCAGCAGGTTGGATAGAGTGACAGTTGAAAAATTTGGGGAGACCAAAGGAACAGATCAACTGGTATGTGCTTTACTTTCCTTCTGGTGTCCCTGACTGTGGCCACTCCGTTAAGAGCGTCCTTTGCATGAGGCTGTTGCCGCAGGCCCCCGCCGGGGAATAATTAGCATTGACTCCATGATTGCAGAAGGCTGAGCAATTGCTTTATTATATCATCTCATACTATATTATACTACACATATTACACTATATAACACTAACAAGAACTATCACTAACTAGAAAAAAAAACCCGTGACTCTCTCCTGAGAGTCCCGACACACACGTGGATCCAACTGGTCAATGAATCCAAACAACCATCACCAGAATCCAATCTAGCAATCACCTTGGGTAAACAATCTCCAAACAGATTCCACATGGGCACAAACACAGGAGCAGCAAATGAGAGAAGAATTGTTTTGATTCTCTTTTCTCTGCTTCTCTCACAGCCTTCCTCAGGAAAATGCCTGGGAAAGTCTGTGCCTACTCTCTGTGGCCAGAAAGCTGCTGCCACATGAGGCCACTGATTCCCTTCCAGTGCAGAAACAGCTGGAGGGGCACCCATCCAAATGAGCCTCTGTTAAGGGATGTGAGGTGTGTGCTCCTGGCCTGTTGCACAATTTAATTAGTAATGCGGTAATATTGGGGTAACCATTACCACTTGGGGCCGTGGTGGTGGTGTTGGTGGTGTTGGACTGACATCATGCTGACACCACAACAGGTAACATGCCTTGATGGCAGTGACTTTTGCAAGACAAAGTATGTGATTGACAGCCTTAGCGTCCAGCCCTGGTCTGCAGTAATGAGGCACAGCTTCTTGGAAACTGTTGCAACTCTTGAATTTTTGGGGGGTTTTGGTTTTGTTGGCTTTTTTTATTCCTAGTTTTTTTGGCTTTTTTTAGTCCTATTTTTTTCAGGTTTTTTTATTCCTAGTTTTTTCCTGATGGGCAACATAATTTGCCAAGGACTTGTTCCATTTCCACCTCCAGTTGTGTGTACTCCCAGGCTGGGACTTTCCTTTGGTCAGAGTGCCAAAAATGCCTTTGATTGAGTAGGAAATTGAGCACAGGGGAGTCTGATCCCACCACTGGTATCATTGCTCAGCAGAAAAGTAAATGCAACCCCTGGAACACCAAAGGCTCCTGTGTGATATACTGCAGAAAGCCTCTCTCCTTTGCACTGGATTTACCAATACCCTCATAAAAAACCACTCTCAGATGTTTTACCTACAAGACACAGCCCAAAATCACATCTCTCATACCCAGGTAGGTGATGTAGCATCTGTTTGCTTTGTAAGGCTCATGATCCAGCCCTGAGGACAACCACCACCCCATTATCCATTTATGAAATGTTGCCTCCAAGAGGATGATGAGCAGGACAAGTGGGAGCTGTGTCACCTGTGGATCTGGAAGTCACCTCTCTGCTGGTCACAAGGAAGCAGCAGCAATATTGTAAACATCTGACATACACAACACCTCAAAGCATAGCAGGGATTCAATAGGGTAATAATATGGACAATATGTTAAATATTTCTGGGCTTTTAGGGTAGAGTGGATGCCTGTCTCGGTTTAGTACAATTTAAGGGACAGACGCTCCAAAATTAGTTACCATCCCTTATATTTTTAATCACTCCCCTTTTTACCAATAAGTAGAGACTACTGCGATGACAAAAACTCCCACTTCCCCCAAACAACAGGGAACAAGGACCAAACAAAAGAAAAGCTGCAGTCCAAAACCAGGGAGATGCCCCCTCGGTCTCTATGGTGGTGGCTGTTGTCTGCCAATCTCTCTGCTGACAAACAGACAGAGAGGCTCTGGCGTCTGGAAGTCAGGAACAGAACTCATCCAACGCAGCGCAGTGCCAGCCTCTCTGCCTCTCCCTCGGGCAGCAGTGGTTCTGAGCTGCTGGTGTGCTGCGGGGGAAAGGGCATGGTCCCACCGAGCACCGAGGGACGGCGGCCTGGCCCCGAACGGCCCCAAATCCAGGTTGCGGACAGGGATTGTGGAATCTGCCTGGATTCAGGAGTTCAGGATTGCGAAGTTCAACCTCTTGGGCTGCTACTCGGAGACCTGCCTGAAGCAACCTGGTGGGAGCCCAGAAGGAGGAAAAACAGGCTTGTGCCTTGCACCATCCCAGCTTCCCAACAAGAATGAAAGATAGAGGCAAAAGAGCTCCTGCCTGAGCAACCCTGACCTTAAAAAAGGTCCTGGCATTTCCCGAGCTCCACAATTCCCTTTCCAGCCAACAGGCCTTAAAGAGACAGTAACAGTTTTTGGCATATGACATAGCACAGAGACATATGGAATATAACAATGTTTTGAGTTATTTGAGTACAGTCCCAAATTTGATAAAGTATTCATTGCATTCAACAGTTCAAGTGCAGAGCTAAGTTATCTCCATGGGTTTATCACCCTTCTACCCTTATATTATCTTTTAATTCCAAACCCATTATTTTATGAAATTCTTAAACGGTTATTACACACATTGCATTATCTTATGTTCAGTCTTCCAGGATTGCAAACAAAGCCTAGGTTATGCTGCTTATTTAACTTCAGCTAGGCTTACATCCTNAACATAAAGGTTCAAACTGGAGTGCTGCCCTGTTTTTTTTTTGTTTTTTTTTTTTTTCCTTGCTGATGCTACTGATTTTGGTTTTTCTTTCCCTGGAATCTTATTATTTTTAATTAAAAGAAATAGCTTCAATGTATTTTTTTCTGAAGTAATGCAGGCTATCTAAAGAATGCTAGAGCAGTTATTTTCATGCACTTCCTTCTAAAACTTCCATTGTAATTGGAACATGCTTTGAACCACTTCTGAAGTTCCTGTCTAGTGCTTTCCCCTTTGAATATTTTACACTATTTCTTTCATTGTTTCCTTCCTCAAGTATTATCAGGCAGGCTTTTAAGTTAGAGGTTGCTGTAAATAAAATGTCTTGGTATTTCTCAAGGTAGGAGAGTGTGTTACCATGCTTGTTCTGTCCTTGTGCTGGAGCACACCTGCAATACCAGCAAGTGCTCAAGGGATCTCCTGTGGTGGGATGTGTCACAGAGTTGAGGCCAGGCTGAAGACTTTTCCTCTCATTAACATACACATACAGTATCAAAATGCTGCTGGCATAGAACATTTAGGTAAACAGATAATCCCCATATTTTTCTTCAGAGAAAGAGGCATGCTACAAGGCACCCTGGAAAATATATTGATACATCATGCATCAGTCAGCCTGACAGATATTCTAAGTGATTTCAGTGGGTATTACTCAAGTCTACTCTTTCATTTCTGGGAAATATCATTAACTCAGTAAAAACATGTAAGTTCCACGTCAGCATCCCTTGGCACATTGACCACTGTTTCCAATAACTCGCTCCTGGCAGGTAAGCGCTTTGCTACTCCAGTTCCGTGTCATTGCCTATGGTTTCAGCACCTGTTGCAGGCCAGCTATGGGCAGACCTCAGTGATACTGAAAAGATATTTGGGCCATCTCTAAACTGTTGTATTTGGTTTAATTCACTTCTTGGTTGGATTACAGATAGTATTTGCAGGCCTCTGCCCTTCTGTACTGCAATTATCTTCCGCCTGTTTCATACATATGAACTATTTGGTCCAAGGCATGTGCAGTTGTTGTCTCTCTGTGCAAAATACACAAGGTCAACAGAGTGGTTCTAAAGCATTCCAGAATTCATTTATAGAGTGATATCAATCTGTGAAATTTGGCTAAGTAAGAAATGCTTAAGGAGAAAAGCAGAGAAAATACAAAAATACCTTGTGTTTGAGCTGCCACAAAGTCAAAAATGGATGAATACTTTTGCTGCAGTTCAGAAGCAGCATCTGAAGTGGATCAAACACAGACCTGTTGTTAGAGACATAGCTCATGCTCTTTTCAAAGCATAAGTTGTTGCTTGCATTGCTGTGATGAAAAAACAATTAGGTAAGCTTGGTGGTTCCTTAACTTTCCCATGGAATTTTTTGCTTGTCTGAAGGAGAATTTGTGGTGAGTCTCAGAAATCCTGGCTAGGTAAGGGTCATGAGGCTGAAGTAACTGCTGATTGTAATTTGCTGAAAATGCCAAGGATAGAGATTCTTGAAGTTACTAGCAGCATTCAGTTACATTATAATTTCACATGACTGAGTTCCATCTGGAAGTTTCTTGAGATTTCTGAACAAATGTCATAACATTAAGGACTCTGATAATATCATAAAATTTTAAAGAAATCTGCACACTAATGGTGCTTCTTCATTAAAACATGGAATGTTTTGTCCCCTTGTAGGGACAAAAGGTAAGCTGCTAAAATAAAAAGGAGGCCACCAGAGTGATTGAAGACACCGGTCACTTTCACAGAGTCTGACAGGATTGAACCCAGCAACACCCCAAGTCTGGAAAACCTCCTGATTTATGCTCTGGACATCTGCATGCATTTCATGGTGCTAACCAAAACTTCATTGCCTCAGAGGCAGACAAGCACCACTTCCAGCTCCGAGAGAGTCTACAGGTTCCTAGTCTAGTCCTGACCAACAGTGATCCAACCTAGTGTTTGAGAGCTGCTTGAGGCTCATTGTGCTCTCCTCTGAACAGGCAAGACAATGTCGGCTATAGCTCTCTCCTCTCCTGCTTTGCTGCTGCAGCTCAGATTTCATCCACTCTCAGGTGTTTCTTCCCCACTCTCCCAGATCATGTGTCTCTCCCCAGCTTTTTGAGATGTGAAGTTTCAGCCCAGCCAACTGCACCTTCACTCACTATAAACATCATGGCCCTTTGTGACACCCCCTGCAAGTTCCAAGGAGTCACCGGGGGGAAATACTGCAGTGGCATTGCAGTTGCTTCCCTACAAAGCAATGAAACCACAATTTCCTTCCTACTGCCTCTCAAAGCCACTCCGTCAGCGTTGTTGGTCCCCTGTTCCACCTCCTAGACAGGCTTCATGTCTCAAGTTTTTGGATGAAAATGAAAATGATTTCTTCCCATCTCCTTAACACATGCATAAAATAACTGATGGTTGTATAATTTGTAACCTGTTTGAAGGTTTATGTGCAAATGTACCTTCTCTAAATTAAACACCCTTAGCTGTCTGCAGGAGAAGCCAGGTAATATTTTCAAACTTCCTTGTGGCTTTTTTTTGTCTTTCAGAAAATGAGGAAGCAAATGTATACTCCTGCCAAGGCTTCCTGAGCTTCAAGTAATTTGAGGAATTTGTTCCTCAGCTCAATCTGTTTAGTTTTAAGTGTCTTCTTTCACTGCTAACACCTTCTTCAACCTCTCCTGAAAATGCTTGCATATATGATCATTTAACTGCACTGAGAGTGCAGTTGCACAGGTTTGCTTTTATGGAGAGGAAAAAAGTCATTGCTGTTTGCCAAAAAGAGTTTAAATGCACTCACTCTTCACAGAAATAGGGCCACTAGACCTTGTAGGTGTCCAGGAAAAGAAAATGATGCAGTAGTTATAATGACAAATAGACAGTAAATATCACTGTCAAAGCCATCCTTATCTCCAAAGGGATGTCTCTGGCTAGAAAAATTCAACTTTCGTGACCTCTTCCTTCTGTATTTTTTGTAGGTAAGCAGCTGGTTCCAATTACCCTTCAGGAATGCTGACCCCGGGATGGTGCAGAAGTGAATGTGCCCTACGAAACCTGCAGCCCTGATGAAGAAGGGAAAGGACTGTCCTGCAAAGATCATTGAATAATAATGACTAATGACCCATTTCCTATGTACATGATCTATCTGGAGACATTATCTGATCGGCTCGTGTTGTTTCAGCTTCCTGTCTGAAAAAATGTGTTTCAGAGCACAGAAGCCCATGGACTGACTCAGGGAGAGTGTATGCTACACCTCCATAGACTTCCCCAATCTATATTGAAAATATAACAAAAAATACAATCTTCCCCACTTCAGAAATGACTGCCTGGAGGCGAAAATGAATCCCTTCTCTTTCTGTGTCTCCTCCCAGGCATTAAGAGTTCTATAACCTTGTTGACATTACCCTGTGCCACAGACACAAAATGTCTTTAATTTTGGAAGTGGAACATTAATTTCCACACACGTTTAGCTTCTGGTCTATTGTTTTGGTTTCAGACATACAGAGAAAGCTAGTGTGCCTGCCACCTGATCTGTTTTTGGGTCAGTAGTGGATGTGTTTGTCTAATAAGGGGTGCCATCCCTCCCAGTAAACCTTGCACTGCCAACCATCAGTAAAGTCACACCGAGGTAACACATATTTAGCATCAGTGGCTCCAAGCACACACACAATTATGTGAAAGACAGCTGGCTGGTGGGACATGCCACACATGTTTAATATATGTGGGAGTGTACTGAACAACCAGAACGAAGAGTGTTAATTTTCTTTTGTCTTACATGTGAAAATGAAGATCTTTCAGAAGTAAGTTACTTTATGAATGGTTTGTTTGAATTTGGAGAGGGAGGCTCTCCAATTTCCCAAGAGGAGGAAAATGGAATACTTATTCAAAACTGGATGAGTTAAAAAATTCCCATAGAGAATATTTGAAAAATGGAAAAAATGTAATGGCTATTTTACATTTACATCTTCATTTTCCTGTATTATTTCTCACTTTCAGAATAGAAGTGCATATGTACAAATTTTAATTACCTGCAGACATAAAAACACAGGAGAAAAATAGCAGGAGAATTTGTAAGATAAGAAAATTAGTAAAAAAAGAAAGATTTCTGTCTTTGCAGATGGTAAATAAGCTAAAAGATCATATATCAGCTAAAGAACAGCTGGAAAGGAGAAATCCTTTACAAAACTTTGATATTTTCCCCCTGGAAGATCCAGATGCCTCGGGAGGCTCCTGACAGCCTTCCCAGAGCATGCATCAGTGGTGCTCAGGTGTTTGAGCTCTGCAAAAACACCCACATTCAGCTCTCCCTTATGAGGACATCAAAGGTCACACACAAGCTTAGTAATGGACAGGCATATTTCATGCATCATCATCATCATTCTGCAGTTTCATAAAACCTGGCTTGGAAAGGCATACTGAATCTCTCCAAAGACAGTTTTTCTGTTTTTGTAACCATCCTACTAAGAGAATTGTAATATAAATATGGCCGAGAGTCATAAATGTACACTGTTTCTAGGAGAGGTACACAGTTCAACAAGTTGGTTTCAGTGGGTTTCTCACTGGTTACCATAAACTACCCTGTAAAACAAGGGAAACAGACCATCTCATTGGACTGCCAGATTTCTATTTTGAGCCACGGCATTTTATCAGCTGCCCAAGAATTCATGCAGTGTCAAACAAATGCTATCAGATCCAAACAAGTGATGATCGGCTTTTCTCTGGATCAGTTTTGGGAGACCCTAAAGCTCATAAACATTCTCAGAATAATCCTCTGGGGACTAGAGGACAAACTTTAGACAAAACCATTTCCTTCAATCTTATCCTAAAAGGGCTGTATTTTGTCTGGAGTGACTGCCTCTGACCAGTGTTTGAACACAAAAGAATGGCACAAGAGGTAGTTTCCAGCCTTTGTTGCCTGCATGATATCCAAATTCACAGCAGTAATGAAGAATTATTTTCTTTCAGACTCTGTACACTGTAAATCTCAAAATACAAAGACATCACTGTCTGTCTGATCCTGTTCCTGTTCCTATTAGCAGAACTTTTACTACTGTTCACAGTGACAGCAAGATCTGCCTGGAAGTGTGCATATTTCAGATACATCTGGACATACAGGATTTACTCCTAAGTACATCTTACACTTTTTACATGTAAAGCATTTCCTCTTCCTGGCAGCAGGTTTGACCATCTTCCCATGGACAAGAGTAGCATGCTTCCTATTATTTCACAATGAAATAGCATTAAACATTTGTGTGTTTGTATGTGTTTATATGTGTGTACATGCATGTAGTCAGGTTTTTGTTCTGAGCAACAACAAAGAAAAGACATACATGACAGTAAGACATTTAGACACACATCTTCTGCCTTGTTAAGGTATTTTAGCTATGTTCATGAGACTGTTTTAGTCTCATATAAGGTTTCTTTCACCAAAAATCTATTGCTGTATTTTAGTTACATATCCAGACTTTCAATAACACAACACAGGAAACTACAAGGCAATCTGCATAATCCCTCCCAAGAAAGGTTATGCCCCATTTGGAACCCTTTGAATACTTACACACTGGAGTCCGCAGTAGTGCTTAATATCTGTGAGATATTCCACAATGACATTTAAGGTCATATGTATTTTCATGCCTAGAAGCTAACTCTGTTATCAGATTTCTAAGAAATACACGAAGATTTCTTCCAGGCTCCTCCACTGTCAGAAAACAAGTTATTGTCTATTATTTGATGGCACAGGAAGATGACCTCTGCCATAGATACTGGAAATAATGTAAATGTTCTCTTGAAAGAAAGAGTGGTGGTGGAATGGTCCATTCAACCAGAGGAGTCTTTAAACATTTTCAGTAGTGAATGCCAAGGCTATCCAAAGCTCAGTGTTGCAGAACAGGAATTAAGTAGCAACAGCAAGGAGAGTGTGATCCTCCCATGGTTGCACACATTTGTGGCAGAGCCAGAGGAGCAGTCTGAAAAATCAGGACCATAGCAGAGGTATTGCAGGTACGTTGTGGTGTTGCCTAGCTGCCTGCTCATCCCTTCAAAATCATAGAATTATAGAACGGTTTGGGTTAGAAGGGGTGTTAAAGAGCATCTAGTTCCAGCTTGCCTCAACATGGACAGGGACACCTTACACTGGATCAGGTTGCTCAAAGCCCCATCTAGCCTGTTCTTGAACACTTCAGGGGATCCACAAATTCTCTGAGCAACCTGTGCCAGTGCACTGAGCCCCTCACAGTAAGAATTTCTTATTGATATCTAATCTAAACCCATCTTCTTTCAGTTTAAAGCCATTACCCATATCCTATCACTATATGCCCTTGTCAAAAGTCACTCTCCAGCTCTCTTGTAGGCTACATTTATATACTGGAAGGTGCTACTACTGAAGTCTTCTTGTCTCCAGGCTGAACAACTCCCATGCTCCCAACTGTTTTCATAAGAGAGGCACCCCAGCCATTATCTTTATGGCCCTCCTCCTTACTCACTCCAACAGCTCCATGGCCTTCCTGTGCTAGGACCCCAGAGCTGGATGCAGGGTTCCAGGTGGGCTCTCACCAGAGCAGAGCAGAGGGGCAGAATCCCCTCCCTCCCCTGTTGCCCACAGGGCTCTGGGTGCAGCCCAAGACATGCTTGGTCTTCCGGGCTGTGAGTGTACATTGTTGAATCACGTTGAATTTTTCATTCAGCAACACCCCAAACCCCTTCTCTTCAGGGCTGCTCTCAATCCAGGGAGAGCTAGAAGTGGGGGTAGGCTCAGCCCTGCCTGGCTTTTCCACCTAGACTTCCAACTAGCAAAGGAACACTATGAAATAATAATCAGTAAGAAAATGAAATATCTTGTATTTTGCCTCCAGCCCCACCCATCAAATAATACAAGAATGTTAGAGATACTGCTAAGAACACTGACTCAAGTTTATCCCAGTGTAACTTCACCACAAGCAACAGAGGCAGAGCTGCATTAGGTGAAACTAGCTTATTATGTCCAAACCCCAGAGCTAATGACGTGTACAATGTGTCCTGCTACATAGATCTCTCAGTTGGAGCTCATGTCCTTACCTTATAAAAGAACAAATGTATCTCACTGGTAGAGTGAAGGCCAAAAACATTAATGCTAATTAAAATGGCACTCACAGCAGACTATTTCTTCGCTGCTCAGGCCAAAATGCCTGCTCAGCAGCAGCTTCACCTCACTGGGAGGAGCACTGACCATGTTTCTCTGGGAGGAGCAAAACTAAATTGATGGTTCTGTTTTATTCTTTATTGGATAATGCCAATATAGGTTTCACATGCATGCTTGGGAGCCAAGCAAGACCTTAATTTTTCCTACAGCTGAATCTGTCATTAGAATTATCAAAACATGTTCTCAAATTTCAGACTAATTCTGCCCGTGGTTCTGGCCATAATCTGGCCCAGGTTCATATGAAACAGCCAGTTCTGGCTCTCCAGAGCATGCTCACGATGGAGACCTTGTCAGCATGCTCCCACACTGGTCCCAGCAACTAGTGTGCAACTCCACAGAAAGGAAGGATAAATCACTTGTGACCTCACTGGTTTCTGTCTGGTATTCCTGTTCCATTTGTCCTGCAGCAGAGTCAGCAGATTGGCAGAAAAGGGGAAAGACTGTAGTGCAATGCAACAGGCACACATCTGGCAGTGCTAAGGCTCTGGACTGCTGTTCTTAAAAGTAATTATGTAATGTTGTTCATAGTCTGGACGGAGACAGTACATAACCATTCAGAGCAAAGCAGGCTGGGATTTTTACTGACTGCTCTTACCTCACCTTGAGTGAGAAAAACAGCACTGGTCCTGCTGCCCAGACCCAATGCTCCCACCATATTTCTAGTCTCACTGTCTCTTGGTGCAGGATGACAGCAACCCTAAAGGGACAGCAAAAGTTTTATTTTTTTAAACTTTTCTATTGGGTTAATTCATGACTTCCCCACAAATTCTAGTGAAATCTAAATCTATAGACAGGAATGACAATGCTGCTCCCCTTTTGAGGGCATTCCTCCACCCCAAAGTAAAATCTCCCAGGTGTGGCTCAGAATAACCTCTGACTTGTCTCATTCTTCCTTTTTGTCCTGTATAAGGCACTTTCCTACTTTGCCAGCAGTGCTCATAGCTAGATTGCTTGGATTTGCCCGCTTATCAGAGTAAATCTCCTGTTATCAGGGGCAAAAATCTTTTGCTTTTTGCAAGCTTTCATTCCCTCGCTGCTCTTTAAGATTCTCCTGCCTCATGGAATTCATCTTTCCACAACCCTTCTTAGCCCACTGAACCGGACACAGTTTTCCCAAAAGCCAGACAGATCCCTGAGCTCAGAAAGGATGTGCAGTTAAGGGAAAGGAAGAGGTGCTGTGTGTCCAAAGTCTGTCAGTGGTGGCCAGTTTGACATATGATTTGGGTAAATGTTTATCTACTCTCTGATCCCAGGGCTCAGTTCATGTTCAGCCCAGATGTTTTTGCTGCACGAAACCAATATTCTGTGCAAAACAGGATTGTCTTTCCACATGTATCTTAGCTAGAAAAGAATGAAACATAGTAAGAAACATCAGCTTGTGTTGGAAATTAAATGTCATGGTGAAGGACAGTACATCAGTATATCAAAAAAGTGTCACAGGATACTAACTTCATCTTTACTTCTTGGTTCTACAGGTTTTTGGTATGGGAGGATTTTTTTTTTGTTGTTACCTCCCTTTCCCCCCGTTTTTGTTGTTGTTGTTGTTGTTGTTGTTGTTGTTGTTTTTGTTAATTTTGTCATGGATGGAGTTTTAAAAAATCCATTGTGATGGCTGGAAAATCCTGTTTTTGGCAAACCCAGTGGCTTGACAGGGCAGCACACACGTGACCCAATTTTACAGACAGCTTTGTGTCTCTTGTTTAATGGCTTGCAAATGAGTGCACATGAAGAAAAACAGCAGCCAGTGGAGTATGAGTAATCCAGCCGGGAATGCGCTTTGTTACGGGGATGCAGAGAATGCCTGCTCACAGCATGCATCACCCACGCTGGCAGCCAGCAGCGAGGGACTCCCCCGCCGAGGGAGGACTGAAAACCTCTTGCCACGTGGGGCCCAGTGGAGACTCACTGGGTTTGTTGGACAGAAATGAGGGCAAGGAACACAAGGACCACAACTTCCCTCTTATCTCCTGCACATCTTCTTGACATGCATCTTATGGGTTTGGCTTTTTGAGTTGTTTTCTTTTCCCCCGGAGGATTTTGACTGGTTTTTGCCCCCTTGAGGATTTAGAAGGTTTTTTCAAATTTTACAGAAACAGTGATGACATTTCACCCATCCTGGTTCTCATGTAGCCACCCTGATGCTTAGGAGTTGTCTGGGTGCTATGGAGGCTAACCTTCATATCAGAGTGAGGGTTCAGTCTATGAGAAATTGGAGTTCTGGTTAATGAAGGATAAAACAGATGAATTTGAGATCTTGCACATCCATGGACTTTGGTACATGTTTAGTTTTTTCAAGCTCCCAGGTTTCGTGTCTAAATGTAGGCTGAGAAATACGTCCTCCCTGCTAGAAATCCCCAAATATTTTTACCTGTACAGTACACGACCTGCCTTCTAAAGAAAACATTGTTTGAACAACAGGTATATGTATTAACTTTTAAACTTAGATTTTCTAGGTATTATTAGACTGTGGAAGAAATAACAAAAAACATAGAGTGGTGCTCTGTTTTTCTGAAGTTTTTATAATGCAAAAATATATTAATATCCTGGGGGCTGTGTTCCAACAAGAGTGCATGCAATAGTTTAAACTTCCTGTCCTCCTTTGCTTTGAGACCCAGATAAGGGCTAGTCTTTCCATAAAGCATGAAGATGTTAAAGAAGGAAATCTGTGATTGATCACAACATGGGTCTCAGTTTTAAACTTGTCATTCATTGGCAAAGCTTGGGTGGCAAATCTAACCAGCATTCACTTTCAAGTATATTTCTGATAAGGAGAAATGGGGTGCACAGTGGGATATTTCCCCAACATTTGTTTCAAATCCTTTTTACATATGGCATTTTTTGTTTATGTTAATTTAACTCTGATTTTCAGAATGCTGGACTACTTATTCAAAGGCTCTAGTAACAAAAAAAATGGTAAGTGGTCTGCAATGAGAATTTGAGGATTGATGTCCAAAATTATCTTTGTCATATTTTAGGCTTGAGATTCTCAGCTGTCTTGAGACTACAGCTGTACCTAGGGGTATTGTGAGAGTTATGTCTTGGTTTATGACTGTGATAAACAAAAATCCCAAGTGTCATCATACCTAAAGGCCATTTAATTAACATAAAAGCTTCTTGAACACTTGTCTTGCAGTGTTTTTACATATCAAATTAATGATGGGTTAGTTATCAACTAGGATCAGAAATCAAAGTAAACTGTTAAACTGGAGTCAGAGAATACATAATTCAGCAGAATTGAGGAATAGTGCAAAAGCTTGTCCCCTTACTATTTTTAATCCATAAATATTTCGGAAATATTAAAATATTAAATATATTCCACTTCCAATATGCCTTAGGTGTGCTCCTCAGCAGAGCCCAGGATCCTCCCTGATGGACCACTAACACCAGGAAAGAATTGGGAAGAGCCATGGGACTAATGGGAGGGTGGTGGGTGCCCAGGGTTGGGCTTCAGAGTAGGAGAATACAGCAAGAAAACATTGTCCAAGGTTCAAACACTGTCCATGAGCTGCTTGAACTTAACTTTTTGTGTTTTCTGATTTTGTTTTTTTTGTAGTCTTTCTCTGTCTCGCTTTTCCTAACAGAGTATCACCAATAATCTAGGACAAAGCCTCAACCACACCACAAACCCAAGAGATAAAAATATGCAGTGAGCCACACAAGGTCCTAACTTAGGCTACTGTCCTATTCTTAGACTTTTCTTTTCCTTCCATGTTTTTCTCCCACCCTGAACTTCAACCCTAATTACACCCCTTGTTTTAGCAACAGTTTTATGTTTGGTCTGGTGATCTCTGTGAAACCCAAACCTCAATATCATCCTGTGTAGAGGATTTTTAGCAAGTGAAACTCTAGTTCAGTGACACTAAAGCAGAACTCAACACTTCCTCGATGGTTTCTTCCTTCAAATACCACAACACTGCTAATTCCAATACTAGGAATACTCTAAATATGAGCCTTATGTTATAGATATGTATGAACCTCAGAGCAAAATATCTTGGGCATAATGGTGATACTAACTTCCCACATACCTAGGGATTTATTTTAAATTTCTTCCAGTTATCTACCTAAACCAACACGTGACACATGACACTTGTCCAAGTCATACACATGAAATCCAGAATTAAAAGTAATTTTGGGGCCAAGTGACTACCAGTAGCTCTAAACAAGATTATCTGGCAATTTTAAATTCCTTCTTTGCTTCAAGTGTCCCTTTCTTGACACTAATCTCATAATAAATATGAAAGAAAAAAAATAACTAGGCGATTGTTCTAAATGCATCTGTCTTCCCAGGTAATCAATTTTATGAAGTCTAAATTCTAATTATAATCCCCCAGACATAGCTTAGAGACCTCTGAAAGTGGAAGACCTAAAAGCATCCCTATAACTGATGCATATTTCTTTGTAGGTCCCTTTGGAAACTTGTCCTGAACGTCTTCATCAGAGGTGACCACTCAGTTCTAGCTGCCTTAAATCACATTAAGATTCTGGGTCATTGTATTGGTGTTATAACACCACTAATTTTTTGAACCAGAAAATATGGACCCAGGCTGATGGCAGCTCTCAGCACAGCACACTGATCCTTCCTGAATTCCCCAATTTCACTATACCTCTAGTTTTTCCTCATCTCCCTGACTCCTAAAAGTAGCACCAGAAATTTGTGGCTTTATGAAGCTCAAAATGTCAATGTATTCCATGTAAAACACTTAGGTAAACCATGATACTCTTGGTGGGTGCTTCCTTACAGTACAGGAACTTGCACAAGAGGAAAGAGGATAGAGAATGCTGAGGCATGCTCTTCATCCAGGTAGAACAAAAAGAAAGCTCTAATGTGCAGTAAGCTGCACATTAGGAAGGCCTTCTGGTAGAAAATGCAGAATCATAATTTACCCTTAGGTGGATATCACCAGAGAGGGAAATCTGGAGAGGTCCAGCACTGATTTCTGGCTTGCTGGTCATAGCCAAGGGCTCCCTGAGAACCTGTGAATCTGGGAACAAAGATTTTGGCATATGGCCTTACCATGATTAAACAGGCCACAACTCAAAAGGATTGGAAGTGCATAAGAAGTGTTATTTCTGTAATGCATGTGGTAACTTAAAAGACAAAAATTGAAGTGCTAAATATATTTTAAATGTATCATAAGATTAGAAGAAGGCCTTCTCCTCTCAAACTTTCAACAAAATACTTTAAGAAAGAATGATATAGCATTGAACTTTATTAATAGACCTTTACAGCCTTTGGCAAAAAGAAAATGGGAAATAGTTTAAAATTTAAGGAGATCAGGAGGATTGACTTTGGAACAATTGTTCCAATAAAACACTTCTTTTCTCAAAGTGCTAAAATATTTTAATTGATCCCGTCTAGCTACCTGCAATACCCACTTAAAGCTTTTGTGAATTTCACACAGGGCCCTTTATGGAGAAAAAAATGAATAAATGCTTATGATGGATGCTAAAAAAGGTGGTCTTCCAGAGTTTCACATCAGGCACCAGAGAGATGATGTAGACCAGTCACAGGAAATCTCTTTCGAATGTTCTTTCCCCAAGGACAGAAGAAAAATTACTTCCTTTTCCTTTGCCCTTGTCATCCAGAGGTCAGGGAGAAATTCTAATGAAAGGAAAGCATCCCTGGCTTGCTTGCACTTAGCTTGGCTGTGTTTGGATTTGGGCCTCGCAGTATGTCTTCTCTAAGGTCAGTGCTAGAAAGTTCTCAGTATTGTCTGGACTATAACACAAGCTTTTGCTTAGACAGACTGCTCATTGTCATGAGTAATTTACCGAATATTTATACAGATTCACTTACTTCATCAGTGAGCTACAGTGCACTGAGTGTTCTTAGCCACAGTAAAAAGGGTATGACATCGCCTCATGGCTGTTAAAAAGTGTAACATTTTTATAGCAACATTGCCCAAAGAAGAGTTTCAATCATGACTGATTTTTTTTTATTATTCCTTGGAGGTTCTCTTCTAAGTCAAGTTCAGGGGAAAAGGATGGTTTGAAGTTTACATTTTGAAAAGATAAACTGAAACTGAAAGAATAATTTACCAAATCTATAATGTTTTGAGAACAGATACATAGGAAATTTCATTCTGTACCAGAATGATTTCCTGTTGTGAGCCTCTACATAGGCTTGTTTGATAGAGTGAAAGAAAATCTCCCCTGGTTCATTCTTTAATGTGGGGATGAGCATCTTGTCTTTCTGCTTGTGATGAAAATAATAGCCATCAGTGTCAGACAGTGTTAGTGTCCCACAGTATTGCCATAGCATGTGGGAAAACCTGCCTCCATTCTGGGGAGGACTGTTAATAAAGAATATTGTTATTCCACATGTTTCTGTGAAATGGAGATTCAGGTTTCTGGAGATTCAGGCTTTCTGCAGAAAGCACACCACTGCACATGTTTAGCAGACATCTTCCCTCCAGGTGGGCAGTGGCTCTGGTGCAAGCACAACCTTCTGCATTTACTCTCATATCCATCAAGACAGTCTTGGTGTCCATCTATGAAGGGTTTCAAAGGCAGAAAGAGACGGAAACACCTCTGTGTTTTTGGTCTTCATTCTTTACCACAGTTTATCAAAGCCTAAGCTCTTCCTTTGGGAAATTTTTTCCTTCTCCAACAGGTCACATCAGCAGGGTGACATCGCTGTGCCTACTCAGCCATTTCAGGCAGATGAAGACAGAAGGCAAGATTGCTCTGAGGCACAGTTCTTCTTTTGAGCACCTCAGTGCATCAGCTCCTGAGTAAAAACCCTGCTGTTTCTAGTTCAGCTGATCGGGTATCCCAGATCCATTTGTAAAAGTCAAATCTGGATGAAGACTGGATTTTAAATAATTCTGTTGTTTGGGTAAATTGTAATACAAAATATTTATTGAAGCCTTATTTATCTTCTTCCGTGCTATGTTTATACACATGTACTCCATGAAGCTTCAGATGCCCAATTACACAAAACGTTTATGTCAAAAGCTGTTGGATTTTCCTTCCTCCTTCCTTGTAACATTGTATTTGTTTTATGCTATTTGGTGCAGCCAATAGATGCACCAGTACTACAAAAAGACACTGTTCTTTCAGCTTTGGAAGGAAATGTTGTCATTAACAGCTTAGAGATATACACCTAGAGATAGCACATTTCCTAAAACAAACATCCAGCTAACTTATATATTGCTGTCGTTTCAGTTAAGTACTTTATGAGTCAGACATCTGGTCCTCACTGGGTGCCTCTGCATAAGCTCTTTTTTTAGGGGTGAAGCAGTGTCAAAGTTTGCAAAGACTGCAGAGCAAAGTCTTGTCTTCCCCATCTGGGATGAGAAAAGCATGCACAAACTGAGGTTCTGTTCCTTAATTTTGTACAGTACAACCCACAGGAGGCTTCTCTGAGACAATCCATACCTACCTTTCTGTTCAAAGTACTACACTCTTCAAGTAATACCATGCAAAAAAAGAACAGGGAAAACCTACCGGTAAGGGTTTTATTCGTGGAAATTTTTTTTCCTAATGATCCCCCAAGTGGATTTCATGTGAGTGACCTTTCAGTGTTTTCAAGACAGAAACTAACAATGATAAGGACAACAGACGTACCCCTCCAAATTCACTGAAAGAACTGTTTTGATTCAAAACACTTAGGCTGCATTTATAAACCACTTACTGGGGCCTGATTTCCGTTGCTTTGATGTCAATCTGCTTAGTTTGAAACTCAATGTAAATCAAGTCCTCTTTCAACCCCAGGAAACATGGGGAAGGTGCCAACACTGAGAAGTTCTTTGTGGGCTTGTTGGGAAGAGCAGATTCTAGACCAGGATGTGTAGAGAACTGGCATTTGCAACTACCCTCAGGCAAGCTTTAGCTGTAGCTTCATAATTTTAAATGGCCTTCAATAAACAGAGCACTGTGAGGGCTGAACTAAGTACCAGGATGCTCTTGTCCAGGCTGCAGGTGTTTCACTGAAGAATTGTGCATGGAGAAAGAACATGTTTGCCTTGAAAAATTGCAATAAGTAGCTATTCTGCATTCTGACTGTGAAGTGTCCCATGGGATGTGAAACATGGAAGGAAAAGGGGCCACCCGAGTGACACAAGTTTCAGGGAAGCCAGTGCATGGGAACAGAGCTCCAAATCTTGGATAAAGAGGTGTAGATGAACATTAAACATATTGAAAGATTGGTTAAACACCTTAGCTACATCTTGGCCTGGACTAACTTCTTAATGAATATTTCATGTCATCCTGAAATAATTACATGAAGGGGAAATTCATCCAGAATGGAGAAAAATCTGAACATTCTCAGTACCAAGGATGGCACCTCAGTGCCATCAGAAAACCTGAGTCTTCTAGATTTAGAAAACTCATGGTGTTTTAGAGAGCTTGATTTCATAACAGATCATGAAATCCCCTAACCTCAGGAAAGCAAGCAAGACAGTGGGATCAGCAGTCCTTGAGAATACTGTCTCAGACCAACATGACAACCAGAAAGCCTTGCAGGGAGGCCATTACCTACCCAGATCCTCTGATGTGCAGTCAACCTGAGGGAAGACCATTTGTTTCTCCTACACTGTATTCCACATCTGGGAAATACAGCAGTGCTCTTCTCCCAAGTGCACATGTTTAAGCTGGGATATGTGCTTGTTATCATGACAGTATCATCCTGCCATTAGAACTTCTTCAGCAAACAGCTCTTCTGGTGTCTTGTAGATAAGAATAGAGATGAAAACCAAAGGAGTAATTTTGCTGCTTCTGTTTGCTTGAATGCTTTCTGGTTGATTATGCCTTCAGTAGGGAATAAACCATTTGTGTCTCCACCTCCACAGAGGCAGAAGCAAAGCTAACTGTGTCAAATTTTTTTGCTATTATGCTGTTGCTGATGGCATGAAAGTACTTAAAATTTTACATTTTAATGACCATGCTCAGACCCCAACCCCCCTGACAGTAATGTTTGCCAGGTTTGTCCCTACTGTGGGAGCCCAAGATCATCCATCACACTGCAGCAATTTCCACTCCATCCACAACCCTGATCAAAAGCCCAGGGAAGTGACCACAGCCGTGACCCCATCCTTTTAAATATGAATTATGATCTTTGTTGCCATGCCACAGATTTTCAGTACATACCCAATGGCAGATAATTGCCTTTCAGCATGCTGGGAATTTTTTACAAGTAAACATAACAGCCAGAAATGGATTCCTTGGTAAACCGCACCACTTTTTCCTTCACCTATCCTCTTCATAAGCTTATGTGTTTGCGTGTACAAAGGACACCATTCCAGGCCATTAGGTGACTCATGATTACATTTAGTCCAGACATTAAGGAAATGAAAGCTTTTACAGGCATTATATAAGTTGCTTTAATATTTGCAAATATTGCTGTGTCAATAACAGATACTATAACTATGTCAGTTATTTATTAACCACAGACTAATGTATTACCTATACTACATAAAAACTACAGCCTATAAACCACAGACAAATTGATAACAGTTAACTTTGGATCAATATATGAACGATATTAAAAATTACCTATTATATATCCATTTCTGTCTAATCAGACATGCTGGACAGATAACCCCTCAATGAGTTTTGTATTTAAATTCTATAAAAACTCTCACAAGCTACAGCATTTAACATTGTCCTCTAGCATGTACCAGTAAAATTAAAAAATAATACAAAACATCTTCAACCACAACAAACCAACCCCCTGCATCTATTATGAATTTAAAATCCCATGGCTATGTGTATAGATACATGAAAAACCTCTCCAGCACTCCTGCACAAACTGCACCCCCAGTAATAAGCCAATTCAAAGCTTGTAGCTGATCCAGGTGCAATCTCCTTAAACCAGATGTGAGCTCCAATCAAAGGCATTTAGCACTTTGACAGTGCTTGATATTTCACACTTGTGATGGTGAGTGTGGGTGACCTTATTTTAAGGCTCAGGGTGCTCATTTTCATGTGGAGAGCACCAGCAACATCTGTGGGTGAAATATTGTGAGAATGAAGTGACTTAGGTAAAGAAATTTGACCTTTTCAGGAAATGGCACTGGGAGAGGTAATACTGGAGGACCGAGAGAGTGAGGTCATTGGTGCCAAAAGTGCAGCATTTTATCCTGATTGATGTGATCTTGCTGTTTTGCAGTCTTTTCCTGTTGGTTCCCATTTGTGGTTTCTTATTTCTTACTTCCATTTTTGTCTCTTAAACATGATTTTTACTGTGTGATTCATTCATCATTGCTCACTGTGTGGATGTAGCACACTCGAGGACACTGGCTTCATGCAAATAATCCCTACCTGCAGCAGCAACATGCTGCAGCAAAATGCTGCCAAGCTCCACAAAACCAGTGTCAGGCTCTCGCTGCAATACACACTGCAGTGGTTTCTCTCCTGATTGCAGAAGGAAGTGCAGGATAATCATACTGTTAGCATCACTGGTCTCTCTGTGCTGTCTCACTGTAAATTATAGGATTGATGAGGATGTCTATGAATTACTGCTTGATAGAAGAAAAAAAAAAAAAAGCCTGACAAATGAATGCAAATCCTTCAACAAACAAAGATTTTGCACCTCCAGGTATTTTTCAATACTCCTCTGATTATTCTTAAGTTGAAAAGTTGACTTTTTCCCTGGTTTTCAAACAGCACTGTTGCTTCATTGTGGTGACAGCTTCTGAACAAACTTCTGAAATGGTAATTCATTAACACTTTCAGCACAGCTCACTAATGACTGAAGTGCTTTGAAGTAAAAATAATTTTTTTTTGTCTTTTTATGGCTACACTGTTTGCCAAACCTATATTCCCAAACAGGTATTTAAGTGTACTTCAACCAGAGAAAGTCCCAAGAAACACATACTCCACTTCCTGACATGCTCTCAATTGCTTTCAGTTCTGTATTTTTGTACAAATACACCTAGTGGCTAAATTAGAGGGTGTGGGCTACAGCAAATTACATAGCCTGTTTGGACTCACAGGCCAGCTCCCCACAGTTAAGGGAAGGTTTGCTTTGAAACAGTTCCAGGTTTTCTCTCCTTGGTCTGAATTTCCTTTATCAAGCGTCCCTTTCACCTTTCTACTTATGCCTCCCTCTTCCCTTTCAGCACCTCAGCAGCACCCCTTACATTGCTGGAGGAAGCATAGAACCATTAGAAAAAAAAGTAAAACAAAAAAAGGCAGCCAGCTGCTTTCCTGTTCTGCTTTCTCCCTCTGTTCCCCAGCCCTCTCCATCACCTCCCTGACAACGTGCAATTTCGTTCTTTTCTCTGGAGATCTGTTTCTGCTGCAGCCTGTTGTATCCCAGCAGCTCAGTGCAGGTGTGTGCATGGCATCCGCAGCAGGTTTGCATTTGCAGGGGGCTCTGACCTGGGCTGCTGGACTGGCCTGGTACATGTCACCATCAGACCCCTCAGCACATCTGGTGGGGCAGGCAGGGAGAGGGACAAGGGGAGATGTGCAGGCTCTCTGTTCCAGTCCAGACTCATGTTGCAATCACACCTCCACACACAGCCTGGTGCAAGTCTCTCGGTGAATCCCTTGGTAGCAGGGCCTCCTCTGTTCGCTCACCTGCATGCAGCCAGGGTGGACTGGGGAGCCATCAATCCCCTTTGTGTTCACAGTAAACATGAAACTGCTGGCTTTTCTGAACGCCCAGCAAAAAGCTGCACAGCAGAAGTACAGAAAATGGCACTAGGAGTCCAAATTTTAGAACTACAAACTGGACATTATATGGTATTCTTATTACAGGATGCAGTAAAAATACCTGTCTTAAATGGTTGTTAGACACATTGACTTGAGCAGAAATGCAGATTCCATTAAAAAACCCCAAACCAAAAACCAGTAATGTGCAGTCTTCATAGCCCATTCTTTTAAAATATTTTCCCCATGACCTAATGTAGAATACAAACATACAAATACCTTTATGCATATTGTAACAATGGGAACTTCTCTAGAAAGAGCAGGCAAAAACCTCAGTCTCACTGGGCTTTGGGACTGAGGTAAGTTTTAAGACACTTTGTTTTTGCAGGTTTTCTATGCCACAACGCTAAATGCAGTTAGAATTGTTCAAAGACAATTTTCAGTGTAGTCTTTTCCTATCACTATGGAGGTCCAAACCAGTTGCATGGTTATTTAAAGCAGCCCTAAGACATCTCAAGTCCCATTATTTGTAGAGAGAAATTTAAAAATCAGAGACAACAAGAAAAATAATGAAATTTTGGCAAAATTAATTTTTATTACATTCTCTTCTAGTCAGCAGAAGTACCTTTTCTCTCTGTCTTCTGTCAAGTTGCAAAGCAAGGAGGCTTGAGCAGAGACATCAAGCCCAAACTGTAACAGTCCAGTAATTGTGTGGAAGAATAAAACAAAATATAAACAAAAAAGAATCATTGACAGTCAAACATAAAGTTACGATCTTGAAAACTAGATGATGGAAATCTAGAAAGAAACTGAGAAATAAAATCAGCAGATGTGGCCAATGAATGTTAATGGTGGGAATTAATTTTGTCAAAACAGAAAGTAATGGTCCTGTTCCAAATCTATCTACCAGGACTGAAATGAGCAGTGGCACCAACAGAGTCTACACTTCACAAAATGTGAAAGGCACCTTGATCATTACAAAGAATCAAGGTGTGAAATTAGCAAAAGGCTCCAAGGAATGTTCCTAACACAATAGATGTGCACTCATGCTTGTTAATAATGGGGTTTCCACAAGATGACTGCCAAATGGTAGCACTTCACAGCTTGCTGCCAGCCCCACACCCACAAATCAGCCTGCTGCACATCTAAATGTTACCATCCACTGAGCTTCAAAATCACAGGAATCAGCGGGATGATGTGTGAGTGGTACCAGCTGCACCCACTAAAGTGTTGCAGCAGAAAAAGAAGTTGAGAAATTAATGATAGGAAAAGCTAACTGCAAGTATTTTGTTAGCCCTGTATCTGCAGCCACATTTCTTTCTTGAAAGTTAACCTCTTCCTCACCAGAGCAGCCCTTTTCATTACAATTATTATTTTTATTTTATTTTATTTTATTTCAATAATTAAACTATTCTTACCTCAATCCACAGGTTTTGCCCTTTCTGATTCTGCTCCGCATCCCCCCAGTGGCAGCTGGCTCTAGTGACTGCATGGTACTTAGTTGCTTGCTAGGGTTAAACACCTACACTGCCAGATGAAATTACTTTGCAATTACTTTTTAATGGCAGCCTCATAAACTGGCGGTGATGAAAGTTCATTTTCCACTGCTTTCATAAGCATAGAGGTAGCTTTGCCATGTCATGGTGACCTGTTCAAATACTTCACCCACTGTTGTTTGTACTTTTTTCACTGTTATTTGAAAAATGAAATTTTGTTGCCTTGAGCTTGCAGACTTCTATTGAACCAGACTCCCTGATCACCTTTGAAATTTACCATGGCAGGAAGCTCTTGCAGGTGAAACATGGTATTTTGCTTCACAGAATATTGTATCCTTTCTATGGCTACCAATAGCCAGACAAGAGTGTCCAGAAGACCTGTAAATTAAATTCTTCTTCTGGGCACACAATCCAAAACCACTCATACTTTTCTCAAGGGCAGCAAACTACACTATATTATGTGTCTAATGGGATTACATAAAACCTGGTGGGCTTAGTTCAGGGGCCTTATTCTGCCTAGGTAAGGAAGAATATGGGGCAGCAGGAGAGCTGTTGCTGAGGCAACTATGACCTGATGGGCCTGGGAGATACTTGAGACACTGGGGGAGTTGACATTCCCAGGTCGCTGCTCCAGGAGACTTGGAGTGGGCTGGTAGGGGGCTACACAGCTGTGTAGCCCACTTCTGCACATCTGGGCAGGGAGATGTGAAGGGCCTTGCATTTATTTCTTTGAAGCTGGCTTAAATTATAAACATGTTGGAGGATGTGCTTCTTTTTCCATGAGAGACCACAGGTCAGAAAAAAACATGGGGGAGAGGACAGTGAAAGGAGAGAGGGTTCCCTCCCTGTTTTCTTTGTTTATTCCCATCCCTCTCCTTCTAGGTTTTCAATGCTCTTTCCTCACTTTCCAAGATAAGTGTATTTAGAAAAAAACAAGAAGCAGAAGAAGAACAAAGACAAAAAGTAGATTTTCCTTAAAAAAAAAGTTAAAAGAAATGAAAGGTTACAGTGTCTTTTCTAAAATGGGAAAAAGGAATGTTTTCCTGAATTTGAAGTGCTTTCATAAAACAAATAGTTTTGGCAAAGCTGCATTTCTCAAAAATGCTTTTGTACAAAAAGTATTCATAAACTTTACTAGAAACACAAACTTCCAACACCCATAGCTAACATGACCTGTAGCAAGGGGAACCAAAGTAGAGGAATTGGGAATGAGCTGGACTCAGAGGAAGACCCCTAGCAAAACTTGCAACATCCTAAAATGAGAGAGGACACTGGGAGAAGGCTGCTGATCTGTGCTTTGGCATGCAGCCAAAGGACCTGCCAGCAGCAGCATCTCTCTGGAAATAGGAGTGCACTGCCCCTCCATGCTCTTCTCTCTGCTATGGAGTCATTTGGTAATCATTGAGTGTTCTACATGCAACAGAGGAGCATGAAGAGGTCCTGACTATTTCTTTTCTTTTAGTTGTGGATAAAGCCTGCACTCTAGTGGATTGTCTCTATAGGAAAGTGTAATCCATTTATTTACTTGTGGACTATAAAGACTGAATTTCCAGAAATGCTGGACTCTCTTCTAGCTTCACCTCTGGAGGACTGTGAAGACAGCAAAGTCAAGCAGAAAAGTACGTCAAGACAGTCTCATCCTCACTACAAACCCAGGCTCCCAGAGAACCTCAGAAATTCTGGGGTTTTTTTGTTGTGCAGTTTGAAGTTCCTTTCTGGTAAATTCCAGACGGAAGTAGCAAGGCTCTCTCTTTGAGGGTCTGTTTTGAAACCAAGAACATTAATGTAACTCTCTTTGTTGACTCCACAAGGCTTTGGAACAAGTTCTACACCACTCACTCGTGAAAGATTCATGCCTATACTTAATGGTAAACATGTTTAGTTTCAAAAGCACTGGAGATACTAGGAAGTAAATGTACTCTTTGTTTTAGACTTGTCCCTAAGTCCTGTGCCAAATCTGGGCTTAAAACATTTACTAATACAATAGGGAGCTGGAGACAGTCATAGAGAATTTTTTAAAAACTCTGAATGGTTGAGGAACTTTTGTTATACTGTCTTCTCATATTGCTGCCTAGAACTACAATGTTAAGCATGAATAAGGGCAAACAAGAGCCAAGTGTTTTACTATTAAGTATAATAAGAAATGTTTCTCTGTGTGTACTTATTTTTTGTGCAAAAGGGTGAAGTAACAATCCTGTTACCATACTGCACAGAGGTAAAGCCAGTTCAACCTTCCAACATTTCAACCCTGGCACAACTAAAAGACATTATCAGAAATGCATACCTTGTTTATTTGTTTCTGGGCGCGTGATCGCATTCCCTCTGTGCACGATGGGAACAGTTAGATGACTGCTTCTGTCTCCCAGCAGCTTTAAAGGCTGTCCTCCATTCTCATCTGAACTAAACAGAAGACAGCCCTCCATTTCAGCTGGTTTGGTAGAAAGAGGCAGCCTGTGGAAGCAAAAGAACTATACTCATGCCTTCTTTAAGGGAAAACTAGCAACTCAGTTTGCCCTCTTATACTGGCCCCTCAGACAATGGGGGCCCCTCACCATTAGTGAATGGTGGTTCTGGGTAGCCACACATTTGCAAAAACTAAGCAGAGGTCATGTTCTATTTTTCAAGGGTTCTTTCTTACCCGGGGTCCTAGGGCTTATGCTTAGATTTAGGCTTCCCTGAAGACAGGTTATGCACACTGCTTGTCTTTCATGTAAGTGTTAGTATTACGTTCAGCATGAGTTGCACAGTAGTTCTGACAGCATTTAGGCATAAAGTCAAAATGTGCCAAGTGGAAATCACCTGAAAGGGAGGGAAGTGGCAACTAGTCCCCGTGCTTATGAGCTACTTCCTTCACATTGCCTCAAACTGAGATTCTGCACTTGATAACAGCAGAAGGTTAAAACTTGAGGCAAGCTGGACATGACCAGAAATACCAGTATTAAAAATCAGGTCAACATGAGTTGCTGGAGATCATGCCAGACAAAGTGTGTTTCTGTGTCAATTGGGCATTCCTTTATGGCACTCAAGGTTTTGAATCTTATTTGGAAGTTCTCTGCTGTTATATAGCTCATATAGTTAACTACAAAATATAATTAATAGTGTCAAATTCTTCTATTTTTTCTATGGGCTCAAAGGCTTTTGGAAATTTACATTTGAGGGGTCCCCATCTTGCTTTATGACATATAAAGAGTTGTATTGTAAAACCTCTAATAATTAGGATGATCAGATAGATGGCTTTTTAATTTAGATTTGACAGATCTCTACCAACAGTTAACACTACCAAAACTAGAGCACCTACTCATGAAAAAAGAGAATTGTAGCAGAAATGGAAATGAAGGCAGCATTTAATGGATGAGGTGTTGCTCTGGCTACTTATGTTATCATCAGACTAAATACATTAGTCTGTCTTTCTTAATGATCCGGTTTCTTCTATTTAGCAGAATTTGAAAGTTCATTTGTTTCCATAACCCAGCCTCTCAAGTATTAATTTTATTCTAGCTCTATGGAGCATCAGCATCATTCTGTTGACAGATGCTACTGCAGTAGCATGGGGAGTCAGGAATTCAAGGAGTGAAGTTTGGGTGTAATATGCTTGTATCTGGCTCAGTGCAATTTGCAGTTGCTTTATGCAAAGCCAGCCATTGCTTACAGTTCATCAGCTACAAAAACAGGACCTAGAGGCACAGGCAGGTCAGTGTAAAAGAGAGACTGTGTTGTAAGTTAGAGGGGTTGAGACTATTGAAAGTCATGCCCCAGGTTCTCACCTGATAACAGAATCAGCTATCACTACATATTTTCTCATTCTTCCAGACCCCATCAAGTAAATGGAACTGCTTAAGCAAGACTCTAAGACTTTTTAACCCATATTAATATTTCATATCCTTGATAATTTGGTTCAAAACAGGTAAAAAGAGATAAATTTTCCAAAGCCAGATATTTTCCATTTCCTTTTCCTTTTCCTTTTTTCCTTTTCCCTTTTTCTCCTTTTCCCTTTTTCTCCTTCTCCTGCTGCCAAGTAACTCCACCCCACAGTAAATGAGTCACACCTGGTGTACATGAGGTTCTTAAAATGCATTGCCATGGTAGACTTCAGGTGTGTGGACAAGCTCACCTTTATCTTCATTCCTCTAATACTGTTTGATAATGCCATTTTGATAATGCTTGTTTGTTTGATAATGCCATAAACCTTCCACTGGGTAATGACTCCCCATTAGAAACCAGCAAGTTTTACAGTGCTGTTCTCAAGGATCCATCATCAAACCTACGGAATCCTCCAAGGGCATACTCCTCCAAGCCCTCTTGGAGGCTGGATGCCATCCAGCTCTGGAGATTGCTCAGTATTTTTGTTGAGCAGGAGAAGCTCCAGGGTGCTGGCTGCTGCGGGCACGAAGCTGGCGTGTTTTCCATGGTAATGGACATCAGATGGGGACGTGCTGTGGCAGCCCTTTGTGAGGCTGTCTGGGAGCTCTGCTCCAGCACGTGGCAAGGTTGGAGCAAGGCAGGGCTGAGCACTGAGTGCTGGGACTGCAAACAGGGACAATCACTGGAGGAGGGTATGTCCGCTCTCCTTTTGCTCCCCTTCCCACCATCCCCTCCCTCCCTCCAGTCAGGCTGTAAGTTCCACCAGGGAACATATTACTTGCAGATGGGTATTTTCTGAAAGTACCAGAGACAAGTTAATGTACAGTTCTGAACAGACCCGGGGCTTTTAAAAAATTGTTACTTTTGTAGAAACCATAAAATTATTTTCTTCCCTGCTCTCATAAAAAAGAGCAAAATGAAGCCCCTGACAAACCTTATTTTCAGTGTAAACCAGTAAAATTTTTTATTTGAGTATTTAAATTTTACGACAAAAACTTTGGTTGAGAGGTTTTTTTGGTTTTAGGGTTTTTTTTAGAAACACAAGCAGAAAGAATTAAATTTCAGTCAACAGCTGTTTTCTCTCAGGAAAATCCATCAGAAGTTTCAAGGCTTATGGATGATACTATTCACAGAAGTAATGGGGTGCATTAAAAATTCTCATTAATGTAATTCCATATACTTGCACCCAAAAGATCAGGTGAAACCAGTGCTATCACCAAACTATGGGAAGAGTTTGTGGATCTCTGAATAATGTATTTTGAATTGTTTATATGCAGGCTTTAAACACCAGAGGATATTCTTTCCACAGCCATGCAAAAGATGTGGTAAGGATCTTACGTCAGCTGGGACTCCAAGTATTTCTAAAATATATTATAAAATGTTATTATAATACAAATAACAGGGAAAACTTCCATACAGCTGGAAGGACATGTGCTGCAACAGTTAGAGACTATCTCCCAGCAATTCCATCTGATGAGATACGACTGCCCATAAGGGACCTTTCCTGGACTCTTGTCTTGTAACATAATAATCAGCTACTTATTTTCCTGAGCAGGGAATGAAGTAGGGAGGACTGGAAATGGTGTTTTGACATTTGTGATCTTTAACCTGTTTTTTGTTGGTTTTGGAATTTATTATGCAGGGCATACAAACACACCACCACCAATCTTTTGACTTCTATTCTAGCTCTCAAGATGTTTGTTTAAAGCACAGGATAATTCCCTATCAATCTTTCTTTCTTGGCAAATCTTGTCTCCTCCTCAAAGGTAATTTTTCCTTCCTGGGGAGAAGAAACCTTTTCCTAAAGAGCAAGCATAAAACCTGTGCATGAGTACCTGCCACTTCTTCAAATATAGCTTTTTGTAAGTCAGGACTTAGAAGTCTTGTGGCTCTTCCTAGGTAGCAGTGACTCCTACAAACACATGGTGGAGAGCAGGCCAGGTCACTTGTTTTTGGTGAAGAAGTTGGTGCTGCTGATTACTTCACTAAAGTCTGTCAAAGACTTAACAGGTACACATGGGAATATAGAAAAAAATTCTGAAAGTATCCAGGAATTTTTGAACATATGATGAAAGCGGTGTGTCCTGATGCTGCGGTGAAGCAAAATTCCTGTTCTTCAAGTGAGTGAGAAGAGGATAAGTGATCAAACTCAGAGCTGAGCTCCCAAGTGATGCCCATGGCAGTGGTCTACAGGCAGGGCTTAAACTCTCATGGTTCTTGGACTAATCAATGAGAGGAGATGATTAAAGATAAGCCATTTATCTCTAAATGTTGCCGTGATGATACTTTTTTCTTTTTGTGCCGCTAGTTTCCTGCCCAGGAAGAAACGCCCAGTAAACTTACATACAAGTTATATATGTACAAGAATTGTTTATTTGCTACAGTCAGGACCAACTGGAGAAAATCAGCTCCCTAAAACAGCCCTGTACTTCCTCTGACTGCTTTCTGTGAGCTGCACACAAACCACAGTTTTCAGTGGAGGAGGGGAGGAGGAGGAAGAGATAATCAGAAGCACATGTGGACATTAACTAGAGATTTGCTGGACCTTTTTGTAAGCAACTGTTCAGGGAAGTTGCCTGGCTGGGAGAGAAAGATGAGAAAAAATAGACCAGCATCACTGAAGCTTAAGAACTGCTCCTTTTCCTACCCTCCTCCACTGCACTGTGGGGCAATTTGCTACCAGGGCAGCAGCAAAACCCAGTGGCCCAGCCTGTGACTTGGTGTGGGGTACTGTTGAGGGAATCTTGTGTCCCTTGTTTTTGGTGAAGAAGTCAGCTCTGCTGATTGCCTCACAACAGTCTTGTAGAATAGTTTCCTACCCAGATTAGACTGGGTTTACACTTTCCTTTGTCTCACCACCTGCAAAAGTAGGCGAGGGCACTGGTTAATTTGTGAGAGACCAAGAGATTTAGTCACAGGGCGGCAACTGGGACAAACATCCTTCCCTGCCTTTGTCTTCAAATCTCATTTAGAAACAAAATCTCAGGACAGGGATCATCTAGCACCGTGTGCTGACACACAGCTTAACACTGCATGACTTGGGTTTCCACTGGGGATATGTGGTTTACACCTACAGTATAAACAATAACTGAAAATTGCTCCTATTACTTCCAGAGTCAAGCAATGACAAAACAAGTCTTTCCTCTCCCAGCCCTGCTGATGAGAAAACACTTGGACAGCCACTGGTGATTGCCAATAAGAATGCTAAACACATCTCTCACCCTCTTTCAGGAGAGGTATTTGGTGACTTTGTTCACCAGTAGTTATTTAAATACCAGTCTCATGTATTTTGACATTAGTCATCTGCTAAAGGAGTATTTCTCCCAATTCTCTTGGTTTTTAATGTAGAACATCTGTGTCTTCTTTCCTGAAATAGTTTGTCCTCTTTTTTTGCCCCCTTAAAGTAAATTGATGAATGAAATGTCTGCTTTGTTTTTCAGTTTGGTTTGCTGCTGTCCAAAGGTTTTGCAGACACCTTAGCACACATAGAGTAAATAATCCCAGATTCTCTCATAGAAAAACACAGGTGCTGGCCCATGCACATGCACAAAAAGTCATTACAATCCATTTTAACTGAACAGAGTGTCTCGTCTTGGACTTCAGTTTCAACCATATGACCCGATGAACTGTAGATTACCTGAGCCAGACAGCTTGTCTGACCAACTGCAAATAATTTTCCCGTTACTGAGAATGCCCTTGGGCCTTTGTATCTTCTCACAGAAAAAACCCCTGCCTCCATCTGCATGAAAATGTTGATTTTTGACAGATCTGTTCTTTGGAAATACTTTAAAGAAAACTGGTGAATATTTAGAGCATCCTGCATTGCTCAGCTAGCAGTAGTACATTTCCAAAAGAGTCAAGCTGAAAGGTTTTGCCCCAAAACTTTGATTACCAAAAAAATCACCTTGTATACTTTCCTCTGCTAAACTGAAGCCTAAAGCCAAAAGCAAATTTCAGTGGAAAACAGTCCTGCTGATTTGTTAAGGCTTTAAGACATGCTTAGAGATGTTCTCTTAGCTGATATCACAGGGGATAGGAGATTTCTCATTAAAACAACAGGAAAAATGAGAGGCAAGGCAGTTGTGTGCTTCTTTTATTCTCCTGGCTGACCTATCTAACTTTGGGAAATATCCTGGAGTGCTCAAGAAATGCAGGGTTAAACAAAATTAACTAACTAATACTTTCCTTTCAACTAAAGGAAAAATCCTTTTTGCCTTTTCTCAGCACTACCCAAACCTTGAGGAGGAAGTCCCTACCATTAAATAAAGATATTTCCTTCTCTTCTTTAGTCTTTGTTTTTTACCTCATCAGGCAAATTTTCAAGGAACAACCACTGCAGAGAATGAAATATCACACATCCTGCAAACATAAATTACTTTCATATTTGTAAGTCCTGATAAGATGGACAGTAAATGAAATTTTAACAAGATAACTAGTGTTTTGCTTTCCATTAATCCTTAAACCACCTCCCTCTGGGATAGCTTTGGAATCAAAAATGCATTACTGCACATCTCATTAATACCACGTGCTTTCCCTCAGTGAAAAGAGCTTCTGTCCTACAGGCGTCTTGGCACAGAAATCCAAGCTAGGCAGCTGTAGGAAAAGCAACCCATGGTTTTCCTTCTCTGTGCCCTCAGGAGCAACTCTGAAAGATCTGGAAAGAGAGAGATTTTAGCATCATGTGGGACACAACAGGAGACAGTTAGTTTCATGGGCTCACACATAACCAAGTGTTGTTCACCTATTAAGATAAATATAAATAATTAGAACTAGTTTAATAGAGTCAAAGAACCACTTGCTACAAAGAACAGTTCAGAAATGCATACATTTTGAAGGTCGAACTGGAGAACATGATTGTCTTCATTGGCTTCCATGGAGCTTGATGAACACTAACAATAGATTAACAAATTTCTTTTGGAGAAAATTATGTTTTCCAGTATTAAGCGTACCTTGAAGACATAAAAAATGTATCTCACCAGTCCTTATAACTCATGTCTTCATTACATCCTGTAACCAAGTTTTACACTTCTAGTTTTATTACAGTTTCTCTTGCTAAACTAGATAGTCCCTAGCTAATAATTAGATAGTCCCTATAATTCACCAGTGCTCATGCAGACCCTGGAAAAAGCAGAGGAAATGCAAAAGGTAAGGTTTCATCGACACTGAAATTAGCAGAGGCATTCAAACTACTGCACACTTATGGCCCACTTCATCATTTCCTGCACAAGGTTGGAGTGGGTCCTGCAGACATGCTGTATTGCAATAATTCAGGGGTTCAGAAACTGATTCCCAGGGGCATCAGCTGCTTGTCTCTGAAAGCAATAACTGTGTACACAGAGTGCTGTGGGCATGAAGGTATGTGTGTGGCGAGTTGTTCCCCATCCCAGGGGCAGGATGCCCAGCAGGGTTCTGTCAGAGAAGTTCTGAAATCAGTTAGTCCCGGAAACTGTCGTGTGTATTTAAAAAATAAAAAAATATAGGAGCCAGAGCCCAACAAACAAATTTTTTTTTTTTTTTAACCTGAGCTACCTAGACTTTTCCATGCAGGCCTACTGCTATCTGAATGTTTAAGTAAAGGGAGCATCATACACTGCCTATCAAAATGCTTGCTGCAGCATTTGGTCAAGGTCTCAGCAGAAAACTTCCTAATTGCTAAGTATTTCCTGACAGATTCAAATAGCCGTAATGGTGAGCATTTTTAGAGCACATTTTAGACAAAGTATACCCTAGGCAGAGCAGAGCAGAAGCACACTGTACCAGCTGGACAGTGGACTAGCTCCTGCCGGACACAGTTGCTGAGACTCAGAACAAACTGCCTTCTGAACTCAGCAGAGTTCAAGCTCAAGCACTCTGAATGACAGGAAAGCATGACTCAGATGAAGTGCTCTTGTTAAATTAACTATGCCCAGCATTCCATACACAATTTGTACACCACAAGAAACAAATACTCAAGGAAGCACTGGTGATTTGGCTAGAAGTGCTAGCAAGTGGAATACTTACATATTTCTAAGTATTTTCCAAATGTTTCATATTTTTCAATCGAGAAAAACATAACATTTTTATGTACAAATCTCTATATAGACTGGCAATTTAGTAATATAGCACTGCCAATTTATTTGAGAAAAGCTATTATACTATGCCAAGGTTAAGGACTTATGCATGGGAAGTACAATAGGTTTCTTGCAATATGTACTTATGTAGAAGTACTTATGTACTTCTAATCTTTTCATATCTCCTCAGCATGAACTCTGACGCTTGGAATTTGGTTATAAATCCAACCTACAAGTGCTTCACCTATCACATGATGCCTGCACTAACCAGAACAAAGTGGTACTAATCATGCTTCTGCTTTTATGAAAAGCATCAGCAGAAATAATTTTTGTCATCCAAAACATCTTGACTGTTATGACAAAGGGTTGAAAAATCTAGATTAGGTTTTTGTGCTTTTAAGAGAAGTTTCAAGAGAATAATAGCAAGTTCAGTTCCAATGAGCTAGAGAGGTTATGAAGCAACTTTATCTATCTCAGATACCTTGGAAAAAAACCAAAACCAATCTACAAATTTTTTCAGAGTAAGATAGAATTCACATTTTAAACATGGCCTGTAGATTTTTATATGGCTGAAAAAAGTATTCATATATATATCTGCAGTGAAAACAAAACAATCTTGTATATAACTTATTTTGAGTATTTAACCACTGTTGACGCAAGGTTTGCTTATGCATTAAATAGAATAGGAAAAAAAATTGCCAAAGCAACCACTTCACCAGAGGAAAAATGTGTTATGATGGCAATTGTATGCTTGCTGTCCTGAGTTATGCAAATCTCCTTCAATGTTACTCTGATGACTTGTCTTTCTTTTGGTTTTCTGGAAGACGTTTTCAAAAAAACAGTCATGTGGAAGATGTATAGGACAGGTATGTTTTTGGGAAGTGACATCTGTGAATTTGAAAACAAATGTGCCCATCAACAGAGAAGAGAAATTTTTAGAACAGGCTCTTATTCATTGTTTTGCATAGTGTATTTCCTTTTATTATTGCTTAAGACGTTAATTGGATAACTTCGTACAGCTGCATAAAATTCAGCCATTGTTAGCTCTGGGTTGTTTTAGTTTTCTCAAATCTAACCTTGCTATGCATGCCTTATACCTGAAAATAAATAAAACCCCAGATCTAAATAGTTGAAAATCCAAAGTCTGGTGTATGGCCCACAGGTAATTTGTAAAGATCAAGAGCTATAAAAGTCTGTTCCCTTACTCAGGAAAGGGCCTCTCTGAGAATGGGCAAAGCCTGATGCAACTTAGACAGGGGAAGTGTGTGCATGCCAAGGACCCTTAAGTCACTGTGTACTTCAAAGCTGTAACTTGAGCTTCCTCAGTGACTTTGCAATAAATCAAATAAACCAGTCCGAGGCAGCAGGGGAGGCAGGACAGGCAAGTGAAAGAGATGGGGAAAAAGGAAGTGCTGTGATAATGAAATGCTCAGGAAACAAAGTTGTCCTGCTGCCCAGTCCACAAATGTGAAATTACAGCTGTTGGCTCCAAAAGTGCTTGCTTTCTTCACTCAAGCAATTGAACTGTGGCATCTTCAAATAGAGGTAACATTCATGGAGCTTAGGAGCAATGCAAGTACTGCCTCACACATAATTTCTTCCCAGTCACACAGTTCTGAGAGTTTTGGTTTTTTATTTTTAAAGTACGGAAGCAGATGTCACACAGACACTAGCAGCTTACTTTTTTATTGGTAACATTCACCTCAGCCTGGATCTCCAGGAGTCCAACAACAGAGATGCAGGAAGACACAGGAGAGGCTGATAGACTTACATGAGTTTCAAACACCATGGACCTCTCGAACATAAGACTAGATCTTGGAGTCCTACCAAGAGGAGTGCTGGACTTGGATTTACAAATGACTGTTTCAAAATACAATAGTTCATGCAATGTTTGATATGATTTGCAAAACTTGGCTTGTTCAAGAGACAAGCTAGGTGCTCTGGATCAGTCACGTCAAGCAGGCTTATTCATCATGCATTCACCTTTCCCCTTAGTGAATCTCAGCCTATGCCGCCACATTGCTGGGGTGCCCTGAACATAAGGCTGTAATTGACAAAGCTGACCCATGTAAATTCACTTTGTTTTCTGAAAGCTGAATCCTGCAGACCACACAAGGGAATAACTAGTTCAAGGGGAGCTAATTTTGCAGAGACCAGCCCTACAGGCTTGACTATTCTTTCCAACTGGAAGACTAGATGAGAAAGGGTTAGTAATTTTAAGTTAAATAAAAATTAATAAGGATGTTGTGGGAAGGAGAGTGTGGTTGTCATAAATACTTCTCTCCTGAGTGTTAGGGAAAAGAAAAAAAATAATGAGTGGGTAGGCAATAAATTATTAAGCTATCGTTCAGGAAATCTGGACAGGGGAATTAGACGGAAAGGAATAAAATTCTTAAGGATTTATTTTATTGACTAGTTTCCAACTTAGAATAAGGTTAGAACTTAACCCTTCATTTTGAGGTAAAGGTTATAGCTGGTTCTCTTCCTCAAAAGGGATTGCTGATGTTTTTTATTAATCATCTTCATCTTCAATGATGTTATAAACCCTGGGAGGCCTGTATAGCACAGTGACGACTAAATAAATACCAGTAGCACCTGATGAATGGACAGAACCTCAGCATTACCTGCAGCTGCATGATTACTGCTGCTTTAGACATCAGCAGTCCACACATACAGAGATGCAGAATGCAGGACACTCCCAGACACCATCCCATGTGAAGGATGGCAATGATACCATCAGAGAAAGTGAGCCCTAGCAGACCATGTGCTCTCCTAATTCCAAACTCTGGCCATAACTCTTGCCCAAGAAAAATGGGCTTGTCTGGCTGCAGCCTGTGAGGTGCTGACCTCGGGCAACTGAGAAGTCACTTGTACTTATACCAGATGTGTTGTCTTTTAGAAATCAAAGGGATTTTGTGGGGTGAGAGGAGACCTTTTTCACTTCCTACTAGCAAATGGCAGTGGAAATCCCCTCTCTAGACATGAACTGGAAAATCTGGAAACTATCCAGAGGGTTATAACAAACGGCCGTCGGGCCTTCCCGTCTTTCTTGACCACAGCTGGTTGAGATATTGTTCAGTGAGAAGGAGTCCAGGTCACTCAATTTTCATAATAGTGATCCTTCTACGCTTCCTGTGATGTACGTTCACTGTCCGAAGACAATGCCATGATCATCAGTGCTTGCATATACATCTTCACGAACTAACACTGGTCTTGTTGGGGCTGCAGCATCACTCCTTGCTTCTAAACTCAGCAACCAGGGTATTTTTCTGGGGATGCCACAAACAACTGATGGCAGAAACCCCACAATTATAATGAATCCAGCCAATCAGTTGAGACTCTCACAGCTTCAACAAGAGCCAATCATGCCAATCAATGCCCATTGCCTTTTCAGTACAGCTCACAGTCCTAAGTCCTCTTTTGCCACCCCACTGTGCCAGCAGAAGGAAATTCAAGTCACACCCTGAGCCTCTAGAGAACAAAATCTGGCAAAGTAGTGAAAATCCATTTTTATGGGCTTTTAAAAATAAGATTTTGTATTGAATTTATTAAGATGTACATCCTTTTTGCTGAGTGGACACTAAATGCAGGAACTCTCAGCAGAGGAAGGGAGGTGACAGTACCAGGCTTTAACTTTTCAAACTTCTGCCTCAGTATTCTTCCCATCTTATTTTTAGTGCCTTTAGTTCTCATATTTGCCTGCTGTCTTCTGCCTCCACCCCCTTTTCTTCTTTCCTTACATGGGTGGCATATTGCTTTCTTCTTAAATGTTCAAACATTTAGAAATGCCAAGATGATTTAGGAGCCCTTGGAAATGATTTTCTGAGAGTGCATGGGACAGTAGCTGCTAAACAGCCACTCTCATTTGCAAAATTGGTCTGGGAGTTTTAAGTCAGTGGTACCCATTTAGCAAGATTTCTATGAAATCATATGCAAGAAAATAAGCTAAATTCCTTAAATGGATTTGTGAAGAAAAAATTACAAGCAACATATGTAATAATATAGTAGGAGCTCATGTGTAAATCAGCAGAAGAGAAAGAATATTTGGTCCAATTCTACCATTCATTTCAGGAAAAGATTTTAAAGACTTAGCTCAATTTTTTGATAAAAATAGTAAAAGGGAAGCCTGACTTCAGTTGTTCTTAGATATCTGGCATTTCAATGGGTGCTTTTACATGGTACAGCCATCTGTATGAATCAGTACTGAAATAAAACATGGAAAAATAATATTCATTTACTAGTGATTTTGAAGGTCTAAGTATTTTTGATAGTATTTTTTCACTGAATCAAGTGTCATTTTCTTAAGCTGCTGAGAGTACAATTTTATTTACCAAATCTACTTGCATCTCACTGATCAAAGTTTTGGTGAAGTTTACCAAATTAAAAAAAAAAAAAATAAAAGAACCACTGTCTTATGCTGAAGAGACAATTTACAAATATTCTCAAAAAAATCTTTCCCAAAAGAAAAAAAGTAAAGCATTGAGATTCTTTCTTTCATACAGAAGAAGATAAATCATTGAAAAAACATCTGTCTGAGTCTTCATTTTTATTTTAAAGCCAAGTATAAATTTTAAAGCCAATTCTTAGTCAGAGGAATTTATCGTATTACAGCTGAATCAATGATGTATCAAAGTACCGTGGGAATTTAGGAACCTAAATAATTTTCTAGAACAACATCTTTAAGTCTCTACTCACGTGCTTTTCGGTCTAACTTAGATACTAGATACTAAAGAATTTTTGTGGAGCCACACAGATTTAAATTTAACTTGTCAATGGGGTGCTTCTAACTGCTGAAAAACCAAGAATCTAAACGGTGAGGTGGCCCAAAGACCTTTAATACCTTCCAACATCAGGGTCTGACTTACATGTGAGGATGGCGAGAATAGCTCCCACTGCTGCCTTAAAGACATCCAGCTGTCCCAGAGCAAATGCAGCTGCTCGTGGAGCAGCTGGCACTCTGCCATGCCTTACAGGCTGCCACACAAAGGTAAATCAACACTTCAAAGCCAGGTTTCCACTCCCTTTAAAGCTCCGTGCTGCCATGGCTACACTGCATTAATAAGAAAATAAAAAAGTGGTTTTTAACTGCTGGGATTTGTACCCAGTCCTAAATATCCACTTTGTCATATGCAGCTCTGGATGTTCAAGACGATAATAGAGCTGGTATCAGGCCTTAGCAAAGACTGACAACAGCTACCAGTTTAGTTCATCTTTTCTGTCCCTTTGTCCACTTATTGCGAAAATGAATCAAAGCACCATGGCTCCCCCAATGAAAAAATGCCTTTTTCAAAACCATTTCTGTGAATAAGCAAGCCTCCTCAAAAAGTCTTTCAATGGGAAGTATACAATCATTCATTCTTACACTGGACAATGACTTTGCTTTTAATCTTTGATCCTATTGTCCTCAGCTAATGAGAAGCAACATTCTGTTTGGAAAGGGTGTAAAGGGTTTATGTCATTGTGTTGTCTTGCAAAGCCCCATAAAATTTTAAATCCTTAACCATCTAAAAAATGGTGACATATGTGTTCAGAACAAGTTTAGTGCTGTTTTCTGTTTCAGTGATTGCTGTTTCCCTTTCCATTTCTGTACACAGCTTACTTTAAAAAAATAGATCTGAAGGGATTTTTTTTACACATACAGAAAATAACTTTAAAGAAAATATCACTATCATCTTGGGATATGAAAACAGGTCATGAACTCTCACTGCTGATAACTCTCCTGAGCAAGGTCCCAGGATCCTCAAGTCCTGGCCTAGGGAAACTGTGTTCTCTCCTTTACCTCGTCTGCCACAGGCATGCAAGTCCGTCTCCAATTTGAAGGTCCTATAAGCATTTATTGAGTTTACTGACCCAGTAATTAAAAAGTAGCTTGTGAATCCTATCTGAGCTGGTGTGAAGGACTTCTGAAATGATGACTGGCAATGAACGATCACCCGTGGCTGTCCTCCTTGCCAGAGTGGATGCAGAATTTTCCTTGTATGCAATCTTTGGGGAAAAAGAAAAGGCAATGGGAAGGGGAATGGGGAGGGGAAGGAGGAAGGGAGACGAGGGGAAGAGAAGGAAGGGCAGGGAAGGGAAGGACCTCCTCCTCCTCTTCTTCACTGGCATTGTTGTTCACTGCATTGTTGTTCCTCTCACAAATTCTCACTCCTCTCTTGTTTGACTGCAATCTGTGCAATTATGTCTGTGCAATAACATCTGTGCAATTCCATCTGTGCAATAAGTTCTTTTTTCTTCTTAAACAGGTTATCCCAGAGGTGTTATTGGTTGGTTCTGCCTTGACCTTTCTGTCCCTCTGCTCTAAACTCCCCCAAAACAAACAAATAAACCTAAACTCACTGTGGTCACAGAACTCTCCAAGAGAAGGGTCTTACACTGTTACACTTGGAACATGTACTAGAGATGGAACATGTATTCTCCTTGAGGCAAATAAGACCCCAGAAAAACAAATAAAACACAAACAAAATCCCACCAAGTTAAAATGAAAAAAAACTTGTCTTCAATAATTCTGTTTGCTTGTAAGTGTACTGGAAAGTGCCTCAAATTTCTTTTCCTCAGCTACCATGTCCTGGGATAAAGTAGGTCAGCACAGAAATTCTCAGATGTTGTGTACTGGTTTTGTGTGGCCAGGTCTTGGTAGCTGAGTGGGGGGTTCAGGGGTGGCTTCTCTGAGAAGGTTCTACCAATATGGACCTGCCACTGGCCAAGGCCAAGCCCATCAGTGACACTGAGATCATCTTTGTGATAACATAATTAAAAATAAAAACAAAAATAATTAAACTATTGCACAGGTATAATTGCAGTCGGAGCAGAGCAGAGTAGAGTGAGAATATGTGAGAGGAACCACTCTGCAGACACCCAGGTCAGTGGAGAAGGAGGACAGGAGGTACTCTAGGCACCAGAGGTGAGATTCCTGTGCAGCCAGTGGTGAAGACCATTGTAAGATAGCTGTGTCCCTGCAGCCCATGGAGGTCCATGGTGGAGCAGGGATGCACCTGCAGCCCATGGAGGATCCCAGGCCAGAACAGATGGATGCCCATGGACCTCCCAGAGTAGGGGGATGTGGGTAAGGAAAGGTGGGTATTCACCATTTACATGCAGAAGCCTCACAGACAGGGTTACAATGCCCCTGGTGCTGTAACAGCACTGTATTGTACCCCTGTAACAACACCCCTGCATTGCAAGCGTGTGTGCTCTGCCACAAGTACCTACCACCAAACACAGACAGAGACAAAGCGTCAGCAAAGCAATGAACAGTGCATCAACTGCCATGGAAGACTCGCTGCTGGTGGTCCAGGAGTGCCAGTTTGGAATTGCTGGAAAAGCCAACAGGGACATGAACACCTTGAGTCTTATCTCTGACTAAGGGAGGGCAGTGCACCTGGCTCAGAGAAGTTTTTGGTTTCATTTAAGACCTCTTATAGAGCTGATAGGTTTGAAATTTCATAAGTATGATTTCAATGAAGTGATCAGGGACGAAAGCCTATGAAAATGAGAAACAAAGGTTAATGGTTTTGGTTGTAGACCATGATGTTTTGGAGTTGAAGACAAGAAAGTTTCAAGAAGTGCTGTGCTTCATAATTAACTAAGGAATTTTAAACAAATGTATACTCCTTGTTATATTTAAAACAATTATAGCCATTTTCCAGTGGAAAGGTTTTATTATTTGGTATTTTATTTCAGCTCAATATGATCAATGCAGTGTGACAGTAACAATAAGAAATTCACACAAAGTAAAGACAGATGGATAAATGACATGACAAATGGAAATGTTATTAACATGCTATTAATATACATAAGATGCAAGAATAAATCTTCATTAAGTTATTATATTGTAGAGAATGAAGAAATTCTGTAAAGTTCACTGCAACGGTATTAAATGTCTAGTGGGATATCTAGAGAAGAAAAAATGAAAATGTAGAAAAGGAAATTTTGGTGGAAGAACAGAAGTTTTCTCAAAGAAAAGTTATACACCAAGATTCTCGGTCTTAGACCAAGAGTAAATTGATAATGATCAGTTTGGTAAACAAACTATTAAAATACCCAACTTTAAGATGTATTCAGTGGCTTAAAACAAATGTAATGCAGATAGGAATCTGTATTCTTATAGACAAGGAGAACTTGACAGTTTTTCCTAAAGATATATTATTCTTTTTTTTTTTTTCATTAAAACAGTGAAATTTACATTCATCTCACCAGTTTCTTTACAAGCCTCAGAAATAAAGTTCACACTTGGTGTTTGCAGTTGATCTTGCTCTGGTGTTTACTGATTCTTTAGTAATATTTTTAGTTAGAAAAGCAAAATTTTGTCAGAAAATAACCTGTGATTTTTTCCTTTCTGAAGGAAACATTTTCAGAAGACATTATGTCCCACTGATATTGGACTGACACTGGACTGACATTGAAACAGCTTCATAGGATTTCTCTAAATCCATTTTTAACCATTCATTAGTATAAATGTCAAACTCTTACTCATTTGTTTAAGTTGCAATCATAGGTCTGTTTTTCACTTACAGTTACCCTCACACAGCTATATCCCCATACAAATAATAATCCACTTTACCTGACTTTGTAATACAAAGCTATTTCACAAGAAAAAAATGGGACATGCAGTTGGTGACATCTGTCTCCACTTCATGTCTGTATAGCTACAATGGCCATTGGAGGCACTAGGAGTCTGCTGCTTTTCCAGAAAACAGGATAATTAAGATTTTTACTGTGTACAGCAAGTACAGGAATTCCTTGTTTTCTTTTTTTTTTTCCAAATCCATTCTAGTACTTTGCTGGCAACATATTGCTAAAGAGGGAACCAAAGACCAGAGAAACAATGCAATTAAAAAAAAATATATATTTAGGGATGTGATCATTAATATTGAAAACCACTTGCACAAAGTGCATATGATAAGCAGAAAGAGCACAAAATTCTTCCCATCAATAGTATACATTCAAGCGATGATGTCCCATTTGGATGTACAAATTTAACATCACCACAAGGCACTGGATAATTTCATTAAGTTCTGAAGTGCAGAAAAATATTTGTTTCAACACTGTGACCCCTGTGTGTAACAACTTCTGGTCAGAGGCTGTGAACTGAGCATGAATGGTCTCCTGCATTGGAAGCTGAAATCTCTGCCCTGGGAGCTTCAAAGAGAAGAACAAACATTCAGTGGAAGGGAAGGCGTGTGGCTGGCAGCTGGTGGGGGTTTTACTGAGTGGAGGATCCTTGCTGGCAGTGCAGCTACACACAAGCTGTGAAGGGCTGTGTGAAGGGAGATGGCAGCACTCACTCGTGTCCTGTGAGGTACTGAGTTCTTCTTCAGCACAAAAAAGGGTCTGCAAAGCTTCCCACAGACAAAGTATCTCTTGTCTTCTTCTGTGTTACCCTTCCCTCCCATGGTCCACTCCTGCCCATGCCTCCCCTTCCCCCTTTTATTTTCTCTTGCTGAGCACACGATTTAAACCTCTTTGAAACAGGTTGTTTCAAGTTCCTCATCAGTAGCTTTTTGCTCCTCTTCAAGGGCCAAGCAGAGGGAGGCACACATGGTTTGCCCCAAAATTCCACCTTCCAACACTCACTGAAAGCCTACAGAATCTACTCTCTCCCAGACAAACTCTCTTTTGCATCCCTTTGCTTAATGTGCTGAATTACCAGCTTGTTTGGCCCTGTCTTTTTCCACTAGTTAGGTGTCTGGGACTGGCATTTCCCTGGACTTTCTAACAAGCTGGTACTAGTGCTCCATCTGCACCCCCCACCAGAGCTGCCATGTACCATGAGAAAAACCTCACGAGTCCAAATCAAACACCACACTGTGGTGTTAATAAACTGCACCTTGAACACCAAAGGATGACAAAGTCATGTTAACTATTTCTGTGGCCTAGGACAATTTAAAAGCACAAATGACAGTACCTTATGTGTCTCTTGCCAGGAGTCTTTGAAACTATGCCAGGGCAAAACAGGTTAATAAATGAAAACCAAACAATAGTTGCCACCTGTATGTTTGAAAGCAGAAAAAAAGAAATACATTAAAAAAATTCTGTATAAACTATCAGCTGTAGTTATGCCACAGAAAAGAGCTTTAGAACATGTTACTTAAGTGCAGAAAATTAAAAAAAAAATCAAAACCATGTTATTTTAATATTTCAGCCCCTTAACTTCTTTTTTGAAGGGGGGATAGATAGATTTTTTTAAAAATTAAGTTAGAGCAGAGTTGGAAGGGTAAGTGAAGAAATGTCAGCTTAGTGAGATTTCAGAGGAACTTTCTGACATCCACAGGCCAGACACTCCATTTGTAGTCTGTGCATGTATAGATGAGCACCCTCCAGCATGCTGACTATCAACAAGGTGCCTGGTGGGCTGCCTAGGAATCTTCCTAATACCAAACTTTGGCAGCACAGCTGGACTGACCTACTATTTTTCTGTTTCCTTACAGAGTTTTTCTGTCAGAATAACATCAGGCAGTGGGGAAGAGGCCATCACTCACCATGCTACAGCTGGAATGTGGTCTTATGGGATTGCTCTCCTGGTCCCTAAAAGAGCATTTTGCAAATGGACTGAAAACTGAGGATCCCCCTGCTTTTGCTCAGCTGCTTGGTGGCTGATGCATAAGGAGGTTGGCTGCATTCACACAGGAGATGGAGCACCATTGGGGTTCATGCTCCAGGCTGTTATCTGGGTTCTCTCTCCCAGTCTGCTGCCTTTTTGGCACCTGGTGCTGGAGGATGGAGGGCTGGACACAATCCACATACTTCAAAGGCCTGCAATCAGAAAGCCACTCTTGCAGGAGGACTTTATCCTTCTCCTCCACCTTTCCCCAGCTGCTGCAAAAGCTGCTGGCCAGCATGGTGATAACAAGGCAGGTCCACGGCACTGGGGGCACAGGGACTGCTGTTCTCTTGATCGGTCACCTCTACCTTACTAATTGACTGGGGCAGAGTTTCTGCCTGATTTTCTGCTCTGCTCTGAGCATGTGAGGCTCAGCACATGGGATGCAAAGGCATCATGCAGTGGCCAAAATCATGTGCTGGTAAAAGGAAAATGTCATTGCATGTAATGGTAAAAATGCTAAGGACAAGGCATCTCTGTCAATAACTTCTGATGTTAGCTTTATAATAACACTAATGTACTAATGCTTTTTATGTTGACATGCTCAGATGTGCACGTTACTTCAGCTTCTTCATCACACTCTGCCCACAGTTAGTTTTCAGCATGGTCAATACGTGGAGAGTGAAAAAACAGCTGATCATGATCCTTATATGTCACATAATATGAAGCAACCATCACAATCTGAAACCGATCAGCTTCCATCACAACAGAGACAAAGTCTTGTCAGTGAACAAGGTTATCTGGTCACAAAATGGCAGCCTTCTTTTCTCTCAAAGCTTCAGCCAAGGCTAAAGGCTTCTGTGGAACGTGAGCAAGCTCAAACACTGCAGTGGTGACTAGACAAAACTCTTCTGAGTTACGCAACAAGTCTGGCCGACAGGTCTAAAATGCAGGGCAGATCTCCAGACTGGTCAGGAAGCCTATAGCTGGTCTTCAGTTGGGATTGTGTCCTCCCTGTAATCTGATAAGAGAGAACGTTTGAAGGAAGGGGAAATTTCTAGCACATCTGAAGGAACTTCTGCAGTGTCTCAGAAAACATTGTCTGTGACCACTGTAAATTTAAGACAAAGTACACAGAGTGGATGCAGAGTCTTTCTAGTAATGACTAATGAGGTGAAAAACTAATAGAAAGATGAAACAATGGGTTCTTACACAGTTACAAATGCAGAACTAAAAAGTATGCAAATTTCATTTTTCAATAGGCATTTTAATAGCAGGAATAAAAGCTTGGTAATGCAGTTTTCCACTTCTAGGCTTGCTGATCCAGAATGACTTATATTTGTTCTCTACAAGGTAATATATAGCTACACATATAATATATTAATATAACTAAAATGTGGAATGAATAGTTGAATACATACATGTTCTAGCCACCATGGCCATCCAGAATTTCTGTTGAACTAATCCCTGTCTAGTCCAAGTCACTTTTGGTGGATCAGAAAACGATTTTGTGGATGGTAAAAAAAACCTCTAGAAAATTCCAGGTAATGAATAATCAGAGCAGTAACCAGGTATGGTGTGACAGTAATGCAGCCCAATCACAGAAAACAATAGGGCCAAGTCATATCTTATTATGAAAGGCATATTCAAGTAAACTAGGTTATATGGAAAAGGGATAGTTTAGCAAAAGGCTAAACCCAGGGCTTTAGTTCATAATTACTAAATAAAGGTTACTCTCACTTTACCCTAAGACTTGCCAGAAATTTCTACAACATGTCTTTCTTCATTTAGCAATGCAAGGGAATAGAGCAGTTGTGGTGAAAGCAGCAGATTCTGTCACATAAAGTGTGCCAGCAGCCCAGTGTTTTCAGATATCGATCCCAGCTAGATGCACACATCCCCTTTCCCTTGCTAAGAAAAGAGCATCTCACGTAATGAGATGACTAAATATGGATGTGTGCATTCTTGTGGGCAAAGGCAGGAGAGTGGCATGCTGGGGAACACAGCTCAGTTAGACTCAGTGAGGCACACTGCAGATCCTTCCTATCTTTACATTAAGAACTTCCACATGTCTGGGGATAGCACCTGAATATTGGATTGTAAACCACAAAGGAGATCAGGGGCAATGCTAAAGGCAAATTAAAGACAGGTCAGCCTCCACAACCCATAGTAAAAATTTGCTGTGCACAGATATCTGTTTCATAGCCCTGTTATGTCAATGACTGTCTTTTTTAGACAGAGGTTAACAGTGAATACCTTGACAAGCTACAGACAAAAGAAGTGACCTCAGAAAGAGAACTCTGTTAAAAAATTGATTTATTTTCTTTCTTTCATGAGGAACAATAGCTATTAGCTGTTATAGTGAATCACCAGCTGCTAATTTATGAAGTCTTTCAAACCCTTGATTATCTGTGTGAGTGATGGATCCCATTGTGCAAGCTGCAAAGCACCCTAAGCCCGATCCAGCAAAGCTATTAAGCATGTGCTTCATACTAGGCATGCAAGAAAACACAGCAAGATCAACATATCTGAGTTTAGCATATGTTTATGTGCTTTACTGGACCAGGGTCATAGTGCATTGCAACTTGCAGGATGAACTTCTATGAGAATGAAAGTGCTTGTGTCTGAAAACAACAGTAGATGATGGAAACTTATTTGAAACTACAGTCCATTTCCAGCTATCTTGAGCTACCATTCTATGTTCCATTTGGTGAAGAAATTCTTCTAAATTGTCAGAACTACAGCTATGTATCTGCAGATGGAGACTGATGAATGGCATCTCCTATTCACCTGCCATATCCATCTCTGAACCAGAGTACCAAATAAAGAAAATCAATCCAACACACAGCAGGATCTTCCTTTTCATTTTACAGAACCTTGACATTATCACAATGTACCACATTGTGACATGTACCACACCTAGATTTCATCTGGCCTAATTGTCTTGACAGTCAGGAATCTATATCTAGCTTCAGGAAGATGTGGGGGAAAAAAGTATACAATAAGAAAGGTGATAAAATAACTACACAGCCTGATTAGAATACAAAGGCAGAGGATTGCAGCTGTTCAGCCCTCCCTTCTCCCTTCCAGCAAACATATTGACAGATATGTTCAATAAGATTCTTTGGGGGACTTTTTCCTCTTTCTTTTTAAGTAATTTTAACTTGACATCAGCCAACTTCTTATATTTCTACTGAATTTTCATGACCTGCAACAACTCACTCCCACTTAGGCTGGTAGAATGTGTATTTGCAAGCACCAGCACCTAATCAAGCTCTCTTCTCTGTTAAAACCATAAACCCCTCTGAAGCAAACGATGTTGTGCACATGCTAAATAAGTGGAGAACTGAGCCCACAATATATGCCAAGTAATGAGTGACTGAAAGGGGAAAAGATAAAACTGCAGCTGGAAAAGGAAAGCAAACATATTATAGGTGGACAAACAGCGATGAATGCAAAGTCCTAGCCAGCTGCCCCCTTCTTCCTGGCTCAGGAAAGAAAACAGTTTTGAAGTCCTAAGGTCACAGACAGAGTAGAAGAGAGGGCAAGAGCCAGACCTGGAGCTGAAGCACTTCCACATTTCAAGGGGTGTTGTGGCAAAAAAATAACTGACAGATGATTGGTAGGGGAAATGAAGCACCTTAAAAGGAAATTAATGAATCAAAGGAGGCAAATCTCTCCCTAACACTGTAATATTTCACAAGCATTTGTCCACACAACACGGAGTGCGAACTTACATTTCTTCTTTGTTCTACGCACCTGCAGCAGCATTCCCCTTATTTAGTATAATTCTCACTGTGAGTTCGGTTCATCTACACACTGAAATGCCTTTTTCATTATTATAGCTTCTGTTTCTGGACATCTGGCTGCAATCTTATGCTCTGTGAATGCAAGGAGTACAATGAAATAGTATTACCTGATCATTCTTATAATTTATGGGGTGAACCTCTTACAAGCATAAATCACTGCAACTTCTCTGAAGTGAGGGAAGCAAGGCAAAGTATCTGTCCACAAGGAGGAATTAATCTGTTTTAATGAGTGTGTTCCACAGCAGAAGAATAAACTATATTTATTTTTCAGTAGTGGGATAGAAGCCCACAATAAACATTATCTTCCCCTGTTTGCCTCCCTTACTTCACCAGCTGTCTCTAATGTGTGTGAAGCCTTGAAAACGTTCCTGCTATTAGCCTTTGACTTCTCCCAGGCCCCTGACCCTTGGTGGAAGAAGGCACGGAACTTTAGATGAAGCTGTATCTCTTCAGTTCTGTGGAATCTGAGGAATTAAAAGCAGTCATATTGCCACAGAAATGAGGAAATAAGTACTACTAGACTAGAAGGATGATCTAGTTTCTCTGATTATCTCTCCTGGAAAAACCCCTTGCAATTTTGCCTCTTGCTCAGGCAGGACAGAAAGCCTGTCTGCATTAAATGGGGTGGTCAGGGATCAAAAATACATAATCCAGGTAGACTGGTAGTTATGAATGGGCACCATTACAGACAATTGAAACAGCAGGCCTGAACCTGTGCTTAGCTTTTGATGACACTTAAAGACATACACACAAGGAGAAGTGAAGCAAAAGTTACAGAATGAATTTGCAGGGAGTAAAAGCATAGAAGTGTTGAAAGGAAGATGGGAGGAAACACCGGCCACTGACATCCTGAACGTAAAGGAAAAAATTATCCAACAGGGAAAATACACTGGGATCAAGCACCAAAGTTTCACCTACAGCAAAGAAATTTTAAGCTGCTTCATGGTCGTCCCAGGTCTGTTGGCAGTGCCCTGCTGACTGTCCTCTCTCTGGATCATGAAAGGGAGGTATGTTCAGGTGCCCACATTAGCTGTGCACAAGGTAAGCCCTACCTGCACACCTAAGAACCATGCTGCACTCTAACCCTTTCCCTGGGGCATAACACCAAGTGACAGCCACAGGCAACAGGGGAAGATGGTGAGATCAGCTCTTTGGTTGTCTGTACAACCTTTCCCATCTCCTAGTCATACATGGATATTATTACATTGCACAGATGCAGGATAACAGTCACTGCCATGGTGTTACTCTAGATCCTATTTTAAATGCAACAGACAAAACTGTTTTCAGGATTTCAGTACATAGATGATGTCTTAGAACAGACCTTAAAGACTCCTCTTGTGCGTACAGCTGCCTCACAAATAATTTCCATCATTCTTAAAAACCTAAGGAATTTTAAATATTTCCAGGGAGTTGATAGAGACAGTGTGACTCCTAGTCCAGTCAGTCCCTAGGTCCACTCTCCACATATATAATTGTAATGTTCTTCCTCATGCTGAACCTGAGTATTATTTCCTGCTACTTTTTCTAAACATCTGTAGTAGAAGGGACTGCAAATAATCCCCCTTGTCTATGCAGAAAGCTTTCACAGATTAGAGTATTTCTTTCTTCCCCCTCTACTGTCTTGCAGACTAAATAACCATTGTTTGTGTAGCTCTCTTTTACCAGCTACATTTTCCAGTTTGTTCTGATCAGCCTCCTCCAGACTGTTTCCAAATGATCAACATCCTTTCCTAGACTTTTCCAACAATCTACAAAGACAAGAGAAAACTATGGAGTTTTGACCTTGGACCAGGCGAGTTAATGTTATCTTCTACCTAAGGCAGTTAGGACACCTGTTTTTCTCCTCTGAGTTTTACTACTGTTTATTTTATTCTTAAAAAAAGTCCTTCCCCACTTGTCATCTACAGCAGACTATAAGACTTGTTCATCTAGACTTTTAACTTTCCTGGAGAGGAGGTTTTTATCTGTACAATGCCTTTCAGATCTTGCTTGAAGTAGCTCAAAAATAATATATAAAATAATTGGACATGGTATTTTTTTGTCTCCTTTTTTCCCCCAGATTTACCAGAAATTAAGGCCATGATCTTCAAATCTGTGTCTATCACGGTAATTTAAATATTTCCTATCCATAAATGATGTCATTTTTAGGCTCTGGTAAAACCTCTTAAATCCTATTTTCTCAACTGAGATCTCTATGCTCAAATTGAGACAGAAAATATGCAGGAAGACCTGCATAAGTCCTAAGCTGTTATATTAGCTATTCAGTTTGTAATAAAAAAACTATATGGGCTAAATTTTTTGTTTTGCCTTGAGAATCTGGCACTTGTCTCTTAGACTCGAGTGCACAGGTCGGCTGCTGTGCAAATGTGTTATCTACCAACATGATGCTGCTCTGAGGGGAGAAAAGCAATGGTCCCACTCTCCCCACAGCCTCTTTTCTTCTTCCTTCAACAAACTCCTTTGGCAAGCCCCATAGTACAATCCCCCCTCTGCACTAAAAAATCCCCTGTTCCTATCTCCCTTGAAGCTTCCCAAGGGTGTTGATAACAGCCACTTTCATTTAGGCCTGCTGTTCTCTTTTACCTGAGAGCTGATATGGCTGGTACTGCATGCAGGTTCTGCTGGACTTCCAGCTTGACATGGAACTACTTTAGGGTGTGAAAGAACTAGCTGAAGCAATCACAATTACTGTAAAAAACAGCCTCAACACCTAATTCCTGTGGTATACCTCTCTTACTGTTCAGTGTTTTGTCCACAAGTAAAGCATTTTAAATATTTGTGGGGAGTAGATGAGATATAAAGAAACAAATTGATCTGTCATCAACTACTGGAAAGTTCAACTGTTAACCCAAAAAGGAAAGAACACTTTTCAAAATTAAATAGAAATATATTTTGAGACATGACTTCACTTTCCTCTTGTTGAAGAGACATGAAACAGACAATCTTCTGTATTTCATGCCCTACCTACAATTAGGGTGCAGCTGACATCTGCAGCACGGAGATATATACATCTGGTACAACTTGATCAAACTTAGTCATTGCACTTTTCTTACACTCTACTCATCTAAAAAATAAAATAAATAACAGCTTTTTTAAAAAGGACCCATCTTTTCCTCATTTTCTTCAAGTTTTTGACATCATACACAAACACATACTGGTCCTAATGCATAGCACAAAAACAGGGATAGCTAAATATTAGCAGAGAGTAACTATTAACACATTCTTTCACCACATCTTTCCTAGCAACGTGCATTGAATATCATATAAAGTGATTTAAAGATGTGTAATCAGATATTAAAATGCACTACCATTTACTCTGCCTCAGATTCTCTACAGAAACAAACACGGACTGTAAGAAAGGCCAGAATAGGCATAAGTTTACCCCAGCAACAAAGCAGAGACAAGCCCTCTCCTCTGATCTGTCTGCACATGGAATTGCTCTCTCACACTCCCACTTTTCCATCTAGGATCAGGGCAATCTCATCAGGCAGGAATCCTGGAAAACTNGAAGATAGACTAGCCAAGTAATGAAAATAAAAAAAAAAAAGCAAGCTGTGAGATATATTACTGGAATCCAGACAAGAAAAATGTCTGCTCTGGCACCACTACAACCAAACAACAATAACAGGTTATGACCCACACTGTACATGGGGAATTAGGCACACAGCCTTTGCATTCAGCCTTCTCACAGGGGTATGAGGTAAGGTCATGCCGTGCTGGTTCACAAACTTCTGTAACTCATCATATTATGAAACACAAATTGGCACATGGAGAGAGAGAGAAAAGGGGAAAAGGAATGGAAACTTTGGGAAGGGTGTTCCCATCCATCCTTCTCATATCCTGACAAAGCTCTTCAGCCACACACTTGGACATTCCCTGTATTTTACTTCTGTAGAGAGTGTACTGTATTGTTTACATGTCATGTTTCATTGAAGCTGGTGAGGGAAGGACTAAACATCTGGAGTTTTGGGCAGCTGTTTTGCAACACTTGTTGTTTGAAGAAACACTGTTTTCAGTTACCTCTGCATTGTCATGTCAAATCCTGGCCATATTTCCATATTTAAACATTTTTTCTTCTCTGTTGACAGAAAAGATGTTTTTCTTTCTTTCTTTCTTTTCTTTCTTTCTTTCTTTCTTTCTTTCTTTCTTTCTTTCTTTTCTTTCTTTCTTTCTTTCTACATTTATACATACATAAAGAGAAAATATCCTGACTTTTTAAGCTCTGAAAGCTCAACTGCTATACATTTCTATGCAAGAGATATGTATGAGAAATTATTATAGCTGTCTTTTTGGTTTTTTATTGGTATGACTGGTTTCCTGTACTGTTGTTCCCTGCAACAGAGAAACTGGTAGTTGGACCAGTTTTCATTAATCTGAACTCTACCTTATTAATTTACTGTTCAGGCACTGGATCATAGAACATTACCTTTAAAGCATGCTCCTGTTTTTGTATGTGACATAGCTCTGCCCAGGCAGTCAGCATGACACACAGAGAATGTTTACACTCAGCTCCAGGTCAAAAACCAGGTAATGTTTAATTAGGACACAGACATTATCCCAGCCATATGCAAAGGATTTTTGAATTCACCTGCAAGTGGGAATTTAACCTAGGAAGAAATCTTAGGTACTGAGCTATTACACCCTTAAACCATAACATAGACAATATAACACACAGAGAAGTACAAGCTTGAAATTTCACTATCAGATGAAGATTTTTCATTATGTCTTCCTAATAAATCATGGTCTGATCTCTGGGCTTCCCTCTCCTGACAAACACACACATAAGCATCTTTTTAAGACTGTTACTCTTTTAGGAAGGATGGTAAATTTCTTTTTCTCTCTGTTTTAACATTTTCCTAAAAATCAATACTTTTGGAAGCTCCTATAATGCCACATGTTTTCCAGAGTTTACAACTGGGGAGTGTCAGGAGGCATAGTCTGCCACGAAACAGGCATCACAAGCAAAAAAAACCAAACTGAACTGAACCAACCCAAACCAAACCCAAACCAAGCAAAAAACCCAAGTAAAACAAAAATTAATCAAGTCTCCTACAGATAAAAAATTATTTCCTTAATGTGAAAACACTGGAAATATTTGGCCCATGGCTTCTTCTGCTCCTCTGGCATCATGAAGCCCAGGAAGCAGAAATCTAATAATCACTTCTTCTTAATGGCAGATTTCTCTTTTAACGGGTCCAAAAGGTCCAGCACTGAACATTTTCCATCTGAATGCCTGCAAGTACGCACTGCTAAGGTGAGTGGTGTCTTACTCTCTGTTGAAATAGCTCTGTTGACATAATCCTGTACGATGGAAATAATTCCCTTGCCAGTCTGGATTTTAACAGAACAGGCTGCAGCACTTTCCTGACCTGTATCCCACTGTACACTATATCCCACTGAAACAATGAGAGATCATCACAGAAGATCCATCTATTTCTAGGGATTTACCACATAACTCCTTATTCTTTTACATTTTCTTGCACAGAAGATTCGCTTTGACCCAATAAACATGAAAAGTCTCAAATCTTTTAATTAGTTCATCAGAATTTAAGAGAAGGCTGGATGAAAGGATGAGTGTGTGTGAGGATGGCTATGGCAATATCACTTCAGTTAAAATAATCCTTAATGTTTACCTGTGTTTCTTGTTTTTTGGTGGGTGTTACACCAGTGAGGGCTCTCTCTCCATGCTCAAATGAAAAAGCAAGTCAGCTTTGTAATGCCTTCTGCTCTGCTAGACAAAACCACTTCAGTTTTCCCATGTCTGTGAAGTCATCAAATTGCAAAAGAAGTGAAACCCAAGTATGTGTTTTACTGATGAATAACCACAAACACTAATTGCTGAGGTACCCCAGCTGACCTGATAATTTGCTCTAGGTGATCCCAAGGTCTCTGTTTTCCCCTTTCTACTCCATGTCTCCTCTGTTGTGATTGGTGGATGTCTCATGCAAAACTGACTTGGGGTTGCTGAAGAACACTGAAGAATATCTTCAAATTGGCCTAAAACTTCAACTATGCACAAGCATTTCTTTTTCTTTGAAGAGCTCAATACTTACTACTGTGCATACCTAACCAGTGATAGGTTTGGAATTCTTTTCTGCAAAGTTGAAGTAAAAGTATCCCTAAAAGAACTGAAAACATACATTTTCAGTTGCTTTCTATCTTCATCCTGGGAGTCCTCCCACTCCTCTGTGAAATAGGGTATCTTCTGTAGATTCTCTCTTTTGCTAAAGTGTCTATTCAACATAGTTAATAAATATCAAGAAGGACATGAGCTAAGCATAAAAGTCACCCTGCATGTTCAGAATGAGGCATGTTTTGAAGTCCACAAGAAGATATAGAAAATCTTCTTATGAGCATGGAAAAATTCCCATTAGTTTTTGAATCAACCTTTAAAAAACATAAGACTAACTTTAAAAAATCCTGAGCTAACCCTTTTGGATTGGTAAATTGATGCCAAGAACAGCAGTAAGGCTGAAGTTTAGCAACAGGTAAGTACATCTTTGCCTGAAATAGACAGTGTAAAACATTCTCTACAGTCATTCAAATAAGCTATTTTGACTTGAGATTACTTTATAACCAACCAGTACAAATTATCCACAAAGCCCAGACATCACAACTGTGGAGATGAAGAAAACATAACCTGTAATCTGCCCTCAAAAGTTAAAAAAGAGGGTAGGATCCAGTGGAATATGAGTGAGTTTTTTTCAAAAAAGAGTCAAAAAGCTGTTCCAGGGCCCCACATGAATTTTTACTCTCATATCTGGGAGAAAAACGGTGCAGGGAGTACTTATCTGAGGACTTTTCACTCTTTAGGAAAGAGAAAAATACTAAAAGAAATACTGAAGCTAAAGATAGAATTCCATTGCAGACACACAGCAAGGGAGGCACCAAAAAACATTGACCAGAGTTTAATATAAAAACTATGCCATTTTCTGCATTATGCACCAATCATTATACAAATCATGAGTACAACTGGACTTGGTTATTATTCAAGTACAGTGAGTACAGTGAGAAATTGTATTGCAGCTCTCCCAAAATCTGTATCTTTTTTTCTTTCTTTTTCTTCTAAACTAACAAATATCTGACAGAAAAAACAGTAGTTCTGCTGCCAGTCACTGTGCAAATGAGTTTTGGGGCTTAGTACCTCATCTTCCATGGTTCATAAGAGATCAGGTATTAGTAATCTTTGCATGTAAAAGTAAACAAAGCATTATATTCACACCTGAATTGGCTCTGACCTAAGTTTCCAGAAATCAGTTTCACAAGACCAACAAACTTTCTGCCCACCTTCCCTTTTACTTACTTCTTTTTTTCAGAATTTATTTTTAGAAACAAAATCACTCTTTTTTTTTCAGCCTCTTCCACTCAGTCCTCCCAGTTTCCCTCACTCCAGGCTGTCCTCTTTCCCTGCGTTCTTTCAGTCACAACAAGCATCTGCACTTATAACTTCTCCCAAGTGCAGTGTTGAATGCTCTGTTTTTAATATCACTTGGAATAATGCTAACAATTTTCACGTTGCTAATACCAGACATGAGAAGTAGCTGGTATTTTAATGTTTGCAAATTGACGGCAACCGAGCGTAAGAGCCATAGGATCTTTGAGCCCATGGATCCCTCTTCTTCTTGTCCCTAATTGTGCAAAGAGTTATACAAGACACTTAATTTTGAAAAAGCCTGAAACTCAGTGGGACTACTTGTGTGTGTAAACTGAAGTATGTATTCTAAAGAGGATAACTGCCATATGCTGTCTGAAAAATGTGTTTTCTTTGGACATATATACTTGGCTTGATTGTAAGAGTTTTAGGCATGAGTGGAGAACAGTGAAAATGGAGAATGATATAATGGCTTGAAAAGCATTTAAGAAAATAGAGCATTCAAAACAAATCAGTGTAAACTAACAAAAGCTGGAAAGGCTCTTGAGGATTGGATGGATTTCATCGTGATCTGAAAGATGGCTAAAGGTTTCCTCTGTTCCAAATTTTTCCCAAGTGTTTTAAGGTGGACCCAACTAAAAAAATGTGTAGCCTGTAGGTTAACAGAAGATCAAACTTATTTTAATAACTTTTGTTTAGCTCGGTCCTGCCTTGGTTTTCAAATTAAATAGTATGAAGGCATGACAGCCATGTGGAATGTCAACAGGAGCAAATCATATTCAGAACTTATCAGAAAAGCTTAGTTATTCTCAAAGTAAAAAAAAAAAAAAAGAAAAGGGGGAAGGACCCTGATTTGCCAGTGTTTACATTCCCTGTACTCGGGGGGCAGCACTGTGAGCTGCACGCACACACCTCCCCACAAAGCACGGCTGGCAGCAGCCCCCAGGCTCAAGCAACACTTTTCTGCCTTTCTTCTTTCATCTGCTTTCCAAAGTAGGCAGACAATGCAATTGCAAAAGCCTTATTTCCTTCAGAAGCAAAGATAAAAAAGACTGACCTCTGTGCAGAGTGGCTTGTAGATACATAACCACAGTGGGAAACAAGTAAGCCAGCATCTGGGATAAACTTACTAGCATTTGGCAGGGATGAAACTAGTGGAATTCTATAGATATTAGCCATTTGCAAATATTTTCAGGTCATATTGAGACATGGTGTAAATACCCATTAATTTAACGTGGCTGTTAATTTACATTAATT
>VXBC01001558.1:114502-127536 GCA_013399945.1 Ploceus nigricollis | reverse complement strand
TGTGTCTTCTGTTTAACAAGCTCAAGCTGGAAAACACAACCCATCTGCAATTTGGTGGATGTAAATAAACCGACTCAGGATGAACTATTATTGTTATAAGCTTTGAGATTTTAAGCCACTTTTAGATTTATGTGGGGCCTGATAACTATTTGGGCTGGTCAAACTACAAANTATGATTAGGCTAACTGGTGCTAGGCTCCCACAACAAAATCCCTTTCATTTCACATCCATTGAGTTCACTCCATTCAGAAAACCCCATGAAAGATTCAGGAATCTCTGAACTGTCAGAGAGATGGGTGAAGCTATTCTTGGGCACTACCTGGCTAACCCCAGCCAACACACTTTGTTAGCCACTCCCCATGACCACTGTACAGGGATGTAAATTGGGCAGACATAATCTCAGACACAACGTAAGCAGCTCGTGCCTGTCTTTCCAGAGATCTCCAGTCCCCAAAACTCCATCAGCACCATCAGCCCCAAGTCTGCTCTTGCAATTCCACACAGAAGTTTCTCCTTGAGCAGCTTGTGGTCAGTAGGTCACATTTGTTTAGCTTCTTGTTTTCTACTCCTATATTTTCTTTGATAAGAGGATCTCCTTATCTTCTTTCCCAGCTTCCAAAGCTGTCCACTAAATACTGAAGTTTCTATATCTCTGCAGCCTTGAAGGTAAGTGTAATATGTCACTGGGATGCATTTTTTGCTCACCTCCCTCTACAACAACCAGCTTTTTGAAGTTGATGCAGCTCTCCATTTCCCCCTAGATGCTCTAAGCATTTTATTAAAATTATTAAGGGATTAGACATGGGGCTGTGCTTTTGGGGCATCTACAGGATTAAAATGGTGGTGGTGGTGGTACTAGGGGGAACACTGAAAGAAGAAGGCAATTTCCATCACACTTCATTTTACTGATGTAACATGCATGATTAAGAGGGCTCTTCAGAGTGACAGCACCCAAGCCCAGTGACAATGGTGTGTTTTATTGAATAGACAGGCTACATTCCCTGTTACCTCCTGAAAGATGCCCAGAGCCACCAACTTTAAAAATAAATAAACCCCTGCCCCCCAACCTTAAAGCAAACAAAAATCCTTTAATAATCTACCATCTGTGGGTGTCATGCTGACTCTTTAATGAGGAAGATTTGTCTGACAGTTATTTTCCCTTCCTGATTGGGCAGCCTTGAGCATGATTAGATATAATTTTCTAAGACCTGCCATTCCCCCCCATGCTCTGATATGAAACAAGTAATGCCCTTCTGCTTTACATCTGACCTTGACAAGGGTGTTTCTCATTTCCTCTCCACTTTTCCCCTCCTAATCCTTCCTGAAAACATGTGCCTGCTGAATAAATTGGATCCAGTGTTTTTAATTGGCATTTTCCTGGTGGTTTTGCCTGTGGTTGAATTTTACAAGAGTAAGGTCCTTTTAAAGGAACAGGGGAGATGACTTTCCCTTTGACAACATACCAGCCGTGATCTTTGCTCCTGTTACCTGTCACCATCTCTATGTATGCCTCGAGTGTAGGTGCTCTGCCTGCTAGGACAATGTGTTTTGACAAATGCCATGCTTTAAAGACAGGTCAGCAAATCAACCTTCTGCAGTGAGGTGCTTAAAAGTAGAGGCAATCAGCCTGTTTAAGCATGAACTTAAGAAAACCTTTTTTTCCCTCTCTTGAGGTAGGTCATCTTGGCCTGAAAGTGAGATATGAATGATCATTTATTCATGGATGTCTTTCACTTATAATTTAGAATAGGTAAATGAGAAAAGGAAATGAGCACAGCCACTAGGAGAATTTAAATCATTTCAACAATCAACAAACCAGATTTGGGACTGAAATAATAAACTTGCAGTCTCCAGCACGCTGCATTAGATTCCATCTTGAAAACATAAATATCTTTCAAGACCTGTAGGCTACTGCTTAAAAGTAAAGGTAACATTGCTGCCTGACCACTATCCCTTTTATTAATCAAATTGCTTTTACACAATGACTCAAAATGGTTGATAAATTTTTTTTCTTGCCAAATGAAACTAATCGTAAATTTCAGAATTGCAGTGGTTTCCAATAAAAGATGAAGCATTTTTAGATTCCTTTTCCCTTTATATGGATCACTGCCACAAACAAACTAGTACTGAAGCCTACTTATTACTGACAAAAAATACCACAAAATAGAAGTGTACTAATTTTTTAATTTATAGCTGTACGTTCACTTCCTGATCCTTGTTGTACTGTTGTCTTTATCAGACCTCCTCCAATAAAATGTCATTTGCAAGAAATGTGCACTGTTAAATGTCACATCACCATCCCTTGACCTTCTTGTATTTTCAGGATGTGGCTGAATGCCTGCTATTACAGGCAGCTTGCAGTGGGACACATGCAGGGCACCAGTAAAAGACCACTTTTGAAGACAATGAAGGCATTAAATTGTTCATAGAATTTAATTTACGGTTTGGGAAGAAAAAGGATCAGGATGATTGTAACTCAGATACAGTAGAGAGCTCCCTTCCACAAATGCACACTCCAGCAACAAGACCCTCATTGACAACAAGGAAAGCAAGTCCTGCAGGATCAACAGAGAGGAAGAAAACATCATCTGTCAAAAGATCAGTGAGGTATTCAAGTTATCACTCTCACTTAAAATATTTCCTCCAAATGCTTTGATCAGACTTGTTTTCCTTTGTAAATGATTTGTTCCAGAGAGTTTTGAACCACAGCAGGGTGTTAATGATCAGGCCCTTCCATCAAGAGAATTTGCCTGAAAAACACTACAGGGAAAGCAAGCATCACAGTGCTTGGCTTTTATTTACCTCAGTTGTATTGAGAGTGGAAAAAAGCAAAAACAGATCCATCCCTTAATCAGAAAATCCTATGACATTACAAAAGGATCAAAAAACCTGATGGAATTCAACAGGCTAATTTAATAAAAGGTTGTTAGAAGGAATTCTGCACACTGGCTTAAGAGCTGGTTTCCTAACACTTGAAATTCCATTCTGCTGCAGTAATTTCCATATGGAGAAGAATATTCTTATGCTGTCTTATCAATTTCACTGTTTTCTCATTCTTTATTGAAAGAACATTAAATGAAAAGAACACAGCAAAACTGCTCAGGGAAAACAGCCGGTTTTAATCACTCCTGCTCCTCGTACCTCACCATATCACACAGAGAGAAAAGTAGCTTTCAGACAAATATGCCACATTAAAGAGCCAGCGTGCAGTTTTAAGACTCAGAGGCTAGGTTTTCAGGGATTTGGAGCTGCTGTGGTGTGGGCCAAGGAGGGAAGGGAGAGATTGTCTTCTCTTAAATTTGGCATAATCACATGGAAAAGGTGGCACTGGACCAAAATTTCAGAGAATCCAAAAGTTTCCTGCTGACTCCCTAGATCCTGATAATGCACTGAACTTCATACTGCTTAGGTCATACAGAAAAAGAAAAGTTTGGGGATGCAATCTCTCTGTCTCTGTCCCTTAAATATCAAATATTCATGTTCAGTATGGGCTACTCAGGACAGGGGCCAGCTGCCACAGAGCTGCCACCTCAGTTAGCATTTCAGGAACGTACTTCTGTGTGCTGTTAGCAACCTGGCTTCCAGGAAAGGTAAACATCCTACGTACACTCACTTCACACACTTGATGAAATCAGGCCTGCCCTTCAGCAGGGCTACCCCAAGATCTGCTTTCAGGACAACTCTGAACAGTATCACCTGGCTCTCCAATGCACTGCACAAAGACTCAAGGGTTTGCCCACTGAACTGACAGAGTCACCCCAAAGGTTGCACATCTAGAAACAGTTGATCAGAGACATTCACCTACTAAAAAGAAAAAGTAAAATAAAATTAAGAACATGGATCAGATGTCTGGAAGAAGTTACTCTGTGAATAGAGGTTTTCATCATGCTTGCTTTTTGTTCCCAAATAATTTTTATTCTACTGCCATGAGCCAACAACAACAAAAAATGTGAAGACCATCACAGTTCAAATTAGATATCTCTCTGTCCACTCTCAAGATCTTAGAGTAAAGCCAGAATGAAAGAGCTACAGCACTTCTCAAACTAGAAAGCTCAGACTATACGAATGTATTCTCTTCTATTTAGAAATTCATTATCTCAACTACATCTTAGAAACAGATACGTAGATTAAATTCAGTAAAGAGCCTGTAATAAACTTTCATGTTGCAAAATTTTGGGTCCAGAAGTAATCACCATGCATCTTGTGAGAAACAGGACATAGACACTTATTTTAGCATAGGGAGGAATGGTCTTTATATGTAATAATCAAAAACAAGCAGGGGAAGATTCATCCCTATGAAGACAACCAGCTCAAATCAAATCAATTTGCCACAGATAAGCAGCATCCATAATGATAACTCTAACACTGACCCTAGATATCTTAGTGCTTCTGAGTTTGGATGCTAAACCTGAAAGATCAGAAAAGCAAGCCCATTTTCTGGCTACTGTGGAAAAGAAAAAAACAAACCCACACTACAGTACTTTGATACATGACCATTTACCTTCAGTTCTGAGGAAGCTACTGGTCTGTCACTGATGAGAAGAGGGAGGTAATTGTGGTATCCTCTCCCTGAATCTGTGGAATAAATTTACAGACTTCAACACTATGTATTGGGAAATAGAAGGAAAAAATAATTTCACAAAGGTAAGACAGCAGACACCAGCCACCTTCTGCCTGCATAATATCATACGTACCTCAATAAAGCAAGAACTTGAGGGAGGAGACAGTGTGAACATCAGACATGGGATCACATGCCCACCATGGGGCTGACTCCCTGCACAGATATGGATAAATTAGTAAATATTATATTACATACAGTCAGCTTTTATTTTAACTGCATATATTTATTCTTTATGATCAAAGTGCCTATTGCCAGGGATTTACCTGACGCAGTAAGCCTTTAGTAAGAAGAAAAAACAAAGCCAAAAATAAAGTTGGATTTTTAGGCCCTGAAGCTACATAAGCTTTAGGGAGTGAAGCCCTGTGTGTAGTGCCTGTGCAGCACACTGGTGTGCTCCAAATGAAATCACCACTCTGCTCCTGGGAGGGAAGCTGCTGGCAGGTGAGGTGAGCCAGAGGGCAGACAGATGTGTCTGCAGTGGAGAGGGGGAAGAGGAGGGAGAGATGAAATAGGCAAATATGGAACATGCACAGAGCACTTAAAAATTGCATATTATGCTCTTCAACACCTTTTCTTTCTCCCTTGACATCCCAGTACCTTCAGATTGGAAGGGCAATTCTCATCACAATGCTGGCAAATGAAGTTTTTTTTTAAAAAGCTGACCAGCTGGAAGTCTTAAAATATCAAAAGAGAGGGAGAAAAAAAAAAGGAAAAAAAAGAGCAAATCTAAAGTCTCTGGATTTCAACACAGACATGAATGTGATAGTCATAAGGAATAAATGCTATGCTGTCACAACCAGTGAGTCAAACCTGCCATGACTGACTTAAGTGGTGAAGACAGTCTGAATCTAAAGCTTCAGGACAGAATAAGGGGCTGAATGTGGGTCAGATTCTGCTCCCAGAAAATAGAGATGTGGCTGCAGGAATTTGTCCCTCAGATCCTCAGGGGGCTGAGAAAGCAGAGTTGACCACAGACCAAATCACTGCTCCAGCTCTCACACACAATATCAAGGGCCTGTAAGACTGGACAAGAATTAAAACCAGGCACTTTGGGGAATGAGAAAACCAAGCATAGGACTATCAGTTTCCTTCTCAGAACAGTATCACTTTGGTCTGGGACCTTGTACAGGCCCTACCAAACACTGCCAAGCCACACAGCTCCTGCAATGCTTTGAGATACCTTGCTTCCACTGGCAGTTTTCTTAACCTTACCCTTTTTTAGTTCCTTAACCTAAGGAATTTGCACTCTCAAGCATGAAGAATGCTGTCATGGAAATTTTATCCCATTTTGCAATGATGATGGATGCTTCCTTTTTTCATGGTAATATCAGACTCTTTTCAAATCTGCAATGCTTGTTTTCACAGCGATGCTTGCAGCAGCAAGACTCAAAGGCTAACTTCATGGTACTATTTCATACTTTCAGTTTAATGTAATTTCATCCTTTTTCCACCCTTCAATTTAACTGACCCCAACATTATGAGATTATTTAAAGAGGACACCAGAATGACCTACTTTACCCTGTACATTTTTTATTCATCCTCTATTACACCCCCTTTTCCCCCCCTCTGACCTAAGAAGTTCATTCTTTTTTATCTTTTCATAAGGAACAGCTTGTTATCTTCAAAAATAAACCATTGACTGTCAATATAAGGAGATGGAGAGGCACGCTAAGAACATACTGTGAGGCTGAATGATATAATTACAATTACTTTCACTTTTTTTTTCTGCCTTGTTCTCTATGCTTTTATCCATAATGCTTCAATAAGATGCACAGAGCAGACCTTTTAGTCCCAGCTCTGCCTTTCTGATAATGTGGAAAATGTTATGGTTTGGTTTGCTCAAATGCAATATAAATATTGCATGGCTTTTGAGTATGAAAATCTTGTGTTGAAACACCAGAAGGTAGAAAAAACTACATCATAGGGCAGAAATGTTTCCTGGTGTGTTAAAGTGACCATCCATGCAAATCCTCTGTTTCATTCACACACCAAGAGCTGTGCCTCACAGAGATGAAAGCAGAACACTCACCATCTTCCAGGAAACTTCTGGAGAAGTCTCTTCAGCAACATAATCACCTTCTGGCATAATGCCATTTCAAGACAACCAATAAGCCTGCAAATCCAGAGGCTAGCAGATTAGGCCACCTAGGCTGAAAAGATTTTCTAGAGTAGATGGCTGAGGTGCAGCTCAGCATGCTGGTAAAGCCTTCAGACTAAATGTCACTGGCAACCTCAGACTTGACAAACCCTCTCACACTGTCACCCAGAGTCTTTTCTCATTTCCCATATTTTCCCACTTAAAGTAATCTCTGCATACCTCTGTTGCTCATAGTAAAGACTTGGGGCTTAGGGAAGTGGTCCCAGAAAAGGAGTGTGTCACTTCCTGAAAAAATCAAATGAACCATGGGGTACCCCAGTGTTCCTGAAGACAGCTGCCTCTCCCACAGCTGGTGGAGCACACAGCCACACGAGGCACATTTGTGGCTGAACCACCAGTGGTCTGGCATTCACAAACTGCCTGCCACTGCTCTGTATGACCCCAGTGACTGATGGCATGAGGGAATGAAAAAATCCCAAGCCTCAGACACCACAAACAAAGAAAGACACAAACTTCACCACAATCCACTTGTGATCCCAGTGATTCCAACAACTTTGTGAGTTGTTGGAAATTTAATGGGCCTGCTAGCATGTTGGTCACTACAAACCATTTATTTTAATGCAAATGTCACAGCAGCTTCATTGACAATAAATTAGCATTCTGAATTTGCACTACAGAGACCAAGGACAGAATTTGTGGATTTTTCAAGTTTTACTTAAAACTCTAGTTGCAACTTATGAAATGATCCATGCGGAGAGGTAAAATACCATAGCAAAATGGTTTTTTTGTTTTTGCACTGTGCCAGCACTTACCATTTTTATTTGTAGCTTCTTTTTTATTTTAAGGCTTTCTTTCCCCTGCAAACACCTGACGTAACGCAGCCCACAACACAGGGAATAAATGTAGCCATTATGGACATACCATGCTAAACACTGCTCACTTGCTCTTGTGCCATAAAGAAAACACAGTTACATTCATTCACAGAGAATGACCATATTCATGGCACTTGCTATGCTACTATTTTTACTTCAACCCTATAGTTAGATTCTATATTTTCAATAGTAGGAAGGGGAGAAATTTTCTCACTGGAATCTGTTTCCTAGTCCCTGCGACCACATAAAATGAAGGACATTGTCTAGCAATGATTTGAGAGCAATAAAAAAATCACAGGGTTGGGAATACAGCTTGGGTTTTACAGAAGGATATTTGGTGCACTGCAGATGGACTATTTATACAGCTAATTCTTTCATAAATTTTTTTTGGTTTCCTATGAAATGGACAACTCCATTTATGAGATTAATGCATTCCCACATGTTAGTAAATACAGCATGAGTGAACTAGTAGTTACTACACTGGGCTCCTTGCCTTTTGAAATCAGATGAGTCATGAGGTACCAGGGTAGCCCTGTCCTGTTTTGCAGACTTCATCTTCACAAAGACAGACCTGAATTAAAAGTGCAGGTCTCATAAAGCTAAAGAAAGGAAACTACACAGTTTCCTTTCCTATAGCTGTAGAAACAGCTTCAACGTTTTGTTTCTACAGTGGCTTTAGAAGGAACTAGGCTCATAACTCAGGGTTCTGGTGTGATTTCATTGTGTTACATATTTGTTAACTTATACCAAGCAGTGACTGTGCAATTAATGAATGACAAAATATCAAGAGCTCCAAACTTGCTCTCAGGTTATACTTGTTAAATTTCTTTGTACAACATTTTTTTCAATCTCAAGGCAATGTTAGCAAAACCTCAATCTACTCTTTCACAGGATGGCAAAATGCCAGGCTTTCAATTTTTGGATGAGACTGCATGAAAGCTGTGGTACGGTTCATGATGTTTGCAGTACAATAGCCAGTTTTGGCACAAGTGCTTCCATAGAAATACACAGGACTTTTAGAAAATACCTATTTATATATCAACATGAGGTGCAGAAATTAGAAATCTCAGACGTCTGTCATAAAGTAATCCATTAAATTGACTCCCAAAAAACAGTGACAATTTCTTCTCTGATGAACTTTACGCTTTTTCAGCCATTTGGCAAGAACAAAACAATTTAAAAAGCAGAGCACTGTTTTGATAGTACATTATGCAAAGCAGCATACTATAGTAATGTATTTCTTAAACATATTTCAACATTTTACAGAAAGATAACTGCTATTTAGAAAAGCTAATTAGAGATGGCAAAAGTAAAATTTTAAAAATTGTGAAAAAATCTATTAAAATTTGTTCAAAAATATGTGCTTTTAAATTGTACAACATTTATTTTTCATGCCTTTTTTTCCTAATATTTATTCTAAATATGCTGTATCTTTATATGCATCGTGAGAAATCAGGTAGAACACATGTTTGTAAAAAGAATATTTTTCTGACTTTGTAAAATACCTGGAGAAGTAGCAAGAGTGGATGAGGAAATTGAAATAAATTTCTAGAAAAGAACATGAAAAACACCTCAGGTGCATGCTGTTTGTTAGGTATGGGTTTAGATCTCTGCAGTCTACCGTGTACTATGTGGTCTAGCAGGAAAAGAAAAGCTCCTGTTGCTGTACTCTTACAGATTTAGAAAGTCTAGTAAGTCAAACAATGAATGCTCTTTTAATAGTCACAAAACTACAACTATTTCCTTTGTTTTATTCACCCCTTACAAATTAAAACTCTGGTTTCATTGGAATTATAGAGCACCTAAGATTTCATCCAGTATCCACACTGATCTGCAAGTTTAAGGAGTAGGAATTTCAAGATCCCATGGGTTTTCAGTCTCTGAACACAGAAACACAAAAAAGTGGGTACCAAACTTGCTTCCCAGACAGTCTGTGACCCCAGCAGTCTTCTGGTACCCACTTACCCTGACCCCCCAGCTGCTTTCACACCTGCCAGAGCGGACACTTCTCCTACATGGAAAAGCTGGCACGGCAGCACCGGCTTGTTTAGATCTACCCAGTGAGAGAAGCTCCAAGGCATAATTTGACAGGCTCAAACCCGCTGGTTGTGGCTGCTCTGCATCCACCCTCTCTCCCCCTTCCTCTCCAGGCAAGAGGTCCCAAAAGTTATGAAAACACTGAGTCCTGGTGCTTTTTGTTTTTAATCAGGGGGAGGGGGAGAGGAGGTGTGGGGGGAAGGGGAGTTTTGGCAGCCAGCAGAACACTTTACCATGCTCTGACGGGAAGGACTCGTCCAACAAGCAAGGACAATAGCTCACTTGTGCTGGGCCCTACCACATCAGTGTCACACAGGAAGCATATGCAAAGGCCACAAGGAGCAGACTACTGCCCAACTATATTTTCACAGGAGGAGATGTAAACCTGATGGATTGAAGGAACATTACATACTGAACCTTGCTGGCAGGCTGGTCATATACAATAACAAATTTGCAGTTAAAAGAGCACAGGGGTTTAATGAGCTTCCCTTACTTCAAATAAATTCTTTCCCCTCCAACCAAATTTGGGCTTTTTCTTTCTTAGTCAGTGCTAGAATACTACAACACCTCAGTTATAATCCCAATTCAGCACCACTACCAGCATGATGAATTTATTTTGTTGGACAATTATTGGATTATCCAATTATTTGGATGTCAAAGTGGGGTGTGGAAGGGGAATCACACAAAAACTTGCTGTCCCAGCATACAGAATAATCTGAATTCATGTGCACTGAGTATTTTATACATCTCTGGTCAATAATTCTATAGAATTGATACCTTTGAGAAGTCATTTCTCCCACAAGACTCTAGTCACAGGATCTACCATTTTCAAATGCACAACCTTGTGGGTAGAACCACCTTCTCAAACTCCTGGTTTTCATTGGAATGACTTGCAAGAGTTATGAGGAGAGAATGAAACATTTCTCTCAAGTTTCACAGGAATTTTAGAACATGTCCTAGGAGGAGTTTTCTACTGATAGATATAGGCAGCAGTATAGAAATACAGGTGTGTAAGGATTTGCTTGCTTGGACAAGTTTCATTTCATGCAACCAACAAGGAACCATGAGCTAGACATTTCTTCTGGAATGAGAATTTCCCAATACTTCCTCCATACTAAAAAGTCATAAATTACATTCTCCCAAAATAAATACAAGAAGGTAATTCAGAAGCAACAGCCTCAAATCACACAGTCATATCAGAAGAGGACTGGAGCAAGACCAAAACCCTGGGACCTCCAGGAACACAGGATTAAAGTGAGCATCCGAAAAAGTGATCTGCAAGCCATACTACAAAGGAAGGAAGTTATTCCTCCCCCCTTACCTCTGAAACAACTGTTTCTGCTGTTCCTGGTTTTGACCTGGGGAATATATTTTTTATTAACCCTGACAAAGTGAGTAAGGCCAAGCAAAAGCAAACCATTCAGGTGCCTGAGAAACGTAGTATTTGCAGAAGCAGTAGTAAACCTCGGAGAGCACCCATGCCCCAGCAGACATCCATGCATATGGATGTGGCAATGTCTCTGCCAGACTTCTGATCCAGCATGCACGGTGTGCAACTGCAGCACACACCTGTCAGATGGTATGTAGATGACAAACAGCTGTAGCCCTCTCTTGACTGATTCATGTAGGTTCCTTGCCAAATACAAAGCTGGAAACCCTTTCATAGTGGCTACCAGGTGCTGCACAGACTGGCAACTTCTGCCTCCAGCCATTCATGTAATCAGTACTTTTAGTCCCAAAAAGGCAAAAAAGAATAAGCTGACACAAGGGACAGGTCATGGACAAATATGCGCCTCTACAAAATCACTAGCACAGTACATGTGCAAAATAGAATAGATGGTAAACTCCATGACAATTTTTTGGGAATACAAATGTGAAAATTCAAGCCAGTTTCCAGGAGAGGAAACAAACACAGAATTTTGTCAGATAGCTCTTGTTCAATGTCTTCCAGTGAAGCTGTAGGCAGCAGAGGTGTCCTTTTGTCCTGAAGAATAGACCATTGCCATGCTTCCGTTGTGCATGTAGAATTCAGAGTTTGGCTATGTCTGGCTGGTGACAGATGTTTCATCTTAGTTTGGTTCCCAGTATCAGATCAACCCTCCAAGTGATGAGCCCAGGCCCAACAGGGATTTTAGAAGAAGGCTTCTCTTATCTGTGAGAGTTGAATAATCTCATATGATAAGCACTTTTGCCTTTCTCCTCCTTGTTAACTCATTCCAACACACACCCAGAGAAGACGAAAAGGAAGCCCTTCTTTTCATGAACATTGTTCTCCTGGAATTTGACTAAACTCAAGACGGCTCTCACTAGGCTTAGCCAAGAAGGCACAGAAAGGTGGCGTGGCATTTCTCTAGCCTCACTTTCTTGGGACAGGTCAGTAATACACACATGGGCCTATTTACACCTATTTCACCCAGACCCTTACACTGGATGTAGAAAGAGGTTGTCCCAAGGTTCCAGGGCACCACAGAATTATGTTTATCCTGCAATAACCATCTACAGCTGTATGGAAATTCCAGTAGAAGACAATGTCCCTGATAAGCAAGAGGCTGCTAAACTGTTTGATTTCATCATTAAATGAAATTCTGAACTTGTCTACAGTTCTTCAGGCTTTTATTTATGTCTCCCCCTACTTGTCTTTGTAGAGGAGTTAATTTTGTTAAGGAGTGTTTATTTTGTCATACTCTTACTTGTAAGCTAAACTTGATGCACTATTTCAAGTGATTATCACTTCAAGCTTCTAAATCTATGTAACAGCATGTAAAAACAAATTAATATTCATATTCATTGGTGTTTCAGACACCTAGAACTCAATCTGCCTCCCTTTCTGTTCTTTCTATTTTCCTTCCCACAGATTTATAATAAGTATTTTAATTACAGGAAAATTTTGGTAACAAGCATGAAACATAGAGGAAGGCAGAAAATGGTAAACAAACAATTTGGTTTACAACAGTCCTCTAAACATCTACTGAAAAGTACCGAAGTCTCTGCATTCTTGGTTCTTTATCCTCTGTATTTATTTCATACACAGTCAATAATATTCCCTTATGGAATGAGGCTTGATCTCCAGTTTTGCATTTATATCAAATCTCAGTGGTATGTATGAATTATTAAGAGTATAGACAAATCTAAAAAGAAAATCATTATTATCTCATCAAAAACACCTCTATAAAGGACTAGAGATCAGGGGAAGAAAGGATGGGTCATGGAACAAAGGAGAAAGTTAGGCTGAACTTGGAAAGCAAGTGCCATGCTCAGCATCAGCTACCACAAGAAATAATTTCATTAATAATAGCTGTTGTCTTAAAATAGACATGAGAAAGTTAAACACATGAAGGCCTGAACAATGATTTCTGAAAGTATATAAATTTCTTAAAGCATTCTTAATACCCTACATGCCCTGAAA
>VXBC01001558.1:82432-114057 GCA_013399945.1 Ploceus nigricollis | reverse complement strand
GGGAAGCAAAAGCAAGTGCCAATACATCAGAAGAACCATATAGTTGATTAACTCCATGTAGTTTTACATAGGGCAGAATGCCTCTGAACAAGAACCTGTTCAAAAGCCTTCACTTAAATGTATTTCACTTTATTTGAAGAAAATAAAGGGAAGGCCTATTTCCATTAAGTTTTCAAGGAATTATTTTTCTATTCATTTTTTGTGTAGGTATTCAGAGAGGAAGAAAATTTCATGGAAGCTTTCCCAGATAAAAAACATGGCAGATGAGGAAATAATAGTAGTGGTTTGGCATAATTGACTTTCTGGGAGGTTTTACATTACAGAGGAGAAAATCTTTTCTAAACTTCTGGTGAACTTTCACAGTATATTTGAAAATTTGTAGATACTAATTAAAGAAAACTTGAAGAGCACAGATATCAAGTCCCCAGTAAAAGAATGCAACATTTGGAATAATGAAATTCTAGTATTTAAGTTTATTAATTATTAATGTGACTGTGTCACACTGCAAAAATAATCCTTGCTTATTCTGTAACTATACTAATGGTTTTCTTAAACTTCCTCTACAGCAGCTACAAGTGCCAAGGACAGGATATGAGATGGGATGGCCCACTGGTCTGAATAATTTCTTTGAACCAATGCCAATCTCATGCTTCAATCCCAGACAGTAATTACACACAGCCACTGGATCACTAGCCTTCTGTTGGAATGGGGGAGAGAACCAAAGGGTAAAAGTAGGAAAACTTGTGGTTTGAGGTAAGTACAGCTTAAGCAACAACAACAGTAATAGAAAGGAAAACAACAAAAAGACAAGAGACATAAAATCCATTTAAAAAGCTATATAAAAAAAGGAAAGAGCAAAATCCACCCTGTTTTTCAGCATTAGGGGATCTACTAGTCAGATCAGCCCACGTCCAATCAAAACTTTTATGTACTGTATAAGGGGATACTGTTCCTTCATTGAACATAAATAATACACTGGGGAAAGCAGTCTGCATTATTCTTGCCTCAGGCAAAGGCAGACCCACCTGTGATATTTTGCTCAAGGACCTGAGTGACTGGGATTTCCTGTCTGAGCTTGCTGAGTGACAAGTGTGACTCACTCCAGGTAGCATCAGCCGAATGATGTGTAGAGGAGACCCCCTTCCTTTGGTCACCCAGCCCAGCACTGGCAATTGGGGTGACTTGAGAAGCTGTGCTTCAGTGCTCATCACTTCCAGAGCAGCTTGAAACCCTTTGTAAGCTTCCAGTATCTCCTTTTCAGCTGGACTATAATGGGCCTCAGATCCTCTGTATGCCCAGCTCCAAAGCCCTAAGGGTTGACCTTGAGTTTCCCCTGCAACTTTCTGTCAGAGGTTCCAGGGAAGACCATCCTTCCCAGCTGCAGTGTAGAACACATTGTTTACAACTTATGAATAATGAATTATCAACCACTGAAGTGATAATAATTTGAATAAACTGAGTTTATTCAAATTCTTGCTGTTGCTCAGAGCCCCATGTGAAAAATTATTTTCTTTCCAGTTTCTTGACAAAGAGGGCCAACAGTCAGATTGTAATTTGGGGTGTGTACTCTCCAAAACCCCACAACACCTAAGAAAGCTTGTTTCCTGTTTTCTAGTTGGTGAAAACACTGCTGTTATCTACTTTATCTCATCCACTGGGACATGACTTCTATCTTGCCATCTTACTCCTAAAAACTGGATCTACTGTGTAGGTCCCTTGATGTCACTTTTGTTTAGAGCAAAGTCAGACCATTTTCTTCCCATTTTTCTTTTCAAAACCCTCACCTGCTGTGTTGCTCCATACAATGATGTTATCAATATATTCCAGATATGCTGCTTTACTGTGTTCCAGTGCAGTCTGGATCAGTCCATGGCAGATGGTGGGGCTGTGTTTCCATCCCTGGCACAGTCAGTTCCACGTATACTGAACATCCCTCAAAGTGAAAACAAACTGTGGCCTGCTCTCTGCTGCCAGAGGGATTGAGAAGAACACGTTAGCAATGCCAGTGGTGGCACCACTTGGCTGCCTTTGACTCATGTTAGTACTGAAGCTCCAGAATGCTGGCTGTGGCAGCACTCAGAGGTGGCATTCCCCCAGGCCATGATAATCTACTCGTAGTCTCCATCCCCATTAGACTTTCACACTTGCCATGTGGGGCTGTTAAGGGGTAAGCAGGTCCTGCTGTTCACTCCTTGGCTCTCCAGCCAGCAAACCACCTCATGGGTAGGAGTTACAGAGTCTCAGCTGGAGCCTTATTACCTCCCACGCACCACTGTGGTAGTGACTGGCACCTGCTGTTCTTCAGCCTCCAGCAACTCCACAACAGGAGAGTCCTCTGAGAGACCAGGCAAGGTAGACAGATGCCTAATTTCCTCTGCCTTCAAGGCACCAACAACAAAGGCCAATTTACCATTTTTGTTCCTTGAAATCCCCTCTCCTGGGATAGTCTATGATGAGGATGTCTCTGGGCCAGTGACGATGGGTTGCTTTTGCCACTCATTCCCAACCAAGCTGACTCCAGACTCCCATAAAGTCAGCTGTTTGGATCCCCCTGTCACAAGTGGGTTCTGTCTCTGCATAGTCTGATGGCATTAGGGTATACTTTGCACTGCACCAGTGTCTACTAAAGCTTTGTATTCCTGTGGGGCTGCTGCGCCAGGCCATCAAATCCACACAGCTCAGTAAACCTGGTTGTCCCTTTGCTCCACCTGGCTGAAGGCAAGGCCCATATAAATCCTGGTCAGTATTAATTATTCACTTCTTGTAAATACAAATCAGAAGTCTCTCTTTATTAAGATCAGAAATAAGACCAGCCCTTCCTGTCTGTTTGGGAACTGCACACTGGAAACCAGAGCAGCAATTTTCCTTGAAGAACACTGTTTTGTGATTGGTTTTCTGTGCAACTTATGTACCCATGCCTCTAGGGTCAAAGTAGATGTTCCATCACCCTTCATCATGTCCCCTCCATGGTCATGCAGGCAAAACCATAGAGTGGCCCATGGTGTGTACCCACTGTATGCTCTCTCTTGAGCAGAGGAATGCTTGCTCCTAATTCACAAGATCCTGATTCCTACACATGGAGAGTATATCCTCTTCAAAATGTGAGAACCCCTGGGACAGTTTCTCCACAGGCCTGGTGGGAGAAAGAGAGACTTTCTCTGTACTGACAGAGTTATCCAGCCAATTCAATCCACTTTTTGTCCCTCCATGTCTTTCCAAATCATTACTGCCAGTAAGTTTGCATAGCACATGGCTTGTTTACAGGGACATGGCATCAGAAGAAGAATCACTAAATATCCAGCATTCAGGATAATCTCTGCACGCTCAGCTGAATTACACAGACTTTGTAGGTACGCACTGCTTGAGACATAGGGGAACGGAGCATTTTAGTGTTTTGTGGTTAAATATTTGGTAATTCATGTAGATCATGGTTAATATTTAAAGCCTAAACTAAACCACTAAAGCAATTCACTGCTCATCAGACTGCAAAATTCCAGGTCAAATTACCTGAATGTGCTTAACTTTGAAGGTATGAAGATAAGAGGGACAGCAACTGCAAGCTAGCTGGGAATAATGCCGTTCAGAAATACGGTGCGAGTAAAGGCCTACAGCATTTTCAAACCCAAATTTATTGCCTGAAGACATCCCTATTCCTTAAAAAAAAAAAAAAAAAGAAAAAAAAAGAGAGAGAGATGGGATTTCTAAAGTAAAAATGGAGGGGCNGATTTCCTCATATAACAGTGGAGATTCCATTTTATCAAAGCTATGATTTTTAATTGAGACACAGAAGTTTTAAGCATCAAAATCCCTGATAACTAAGCACATACCTAAGCACTTTTCTAGTCCAGAGACTAGATGAGATTTGAGACTTTCGTTCAGTTCTTTTCTTGTGTAGCATTGCACATCAATACCAATGGTATACATTAGTCTGTTATGAATCAAGAGATAATTTGGTTTTTGAAGAATCATCTATCCAAAAAAGAAAATCCCATCACAAGCTGTTTATATTACTTAATACTTAAAAGCAATCTATAAGGACTGTCAGGTTTAATAAATACTGGAATTAGCTCCAAATGGAAAACATATTCACAAGAACTAAGCAGATTCTTTTCTCTTACTCAGGTTGATTGTCAGTTTTTAGACAGAATCCAAAAAGCGGACACAGACCAAAGTAGAGGAGTGTAGATTTTTGGAGGGAAGACATTGAGCTGGTATCCTGAGACCAGGAGCATCCAGATGCCATACAATCCTCTGTAAATCTGGGCATTCAGCTTATCAGAGCTTGCTCAGGGTAAACCTCTTGAGGGAGAAATAGGCCTAAAACCAGAGAACCTCTGCCTGTTTCCACATTTCCTTATGAGGAAAAAAAGAAAGTACAAAAGCAAGGAAAATGTTTACTAATGGGCCTATAACTGTAATAAGCAGTTCCCCATCCCTACCCTCTGCTTGTTAAAATAAATAATAGTGAGCTACATTTGCTGTCTTTTCTAGAATAAGGCATCATTTTACATATCACAAAATTAGTCTTCTGACTACTTAGTGACAAATCTGACTTTAAATTAGAGCTTCTCAACTATATTTCATTACCTTTGACATTGAAACTGGTCATCTATGAGTAATGCACCTTTCTTTCTGAGCAAATGATTTGGGATACAATGACTAACAGATTCCTGATGACTTCTTGGAAGCTGAGTTAGTGGAAAGCATGTTTATTTATAGGTTATTAGCAAATGAATTCTCAGAGAAGAGGAAGTATAGTGCTAGAGTGGTCTGCTCTTGTAAGGATGGTATTGCACTCTCTGATGTTCAAAGGCTTCGTATCTCATCCAGCCTTTGTAGAGACTAACTTTTAATTAAAGAAAAGAAAAAGAAAAATAATAAAAGACAAGCTATCGTGTAATGAAGAGCCAGATGCAACTCATTCTACCTGTAGTGACAGTAGCCACTGTCCCTATGATAAAGGTAAACAGAGCAGGCAAATCTTAATATTAACTTTCTTCATTCTCCATGCCTTCTAGACTTCCTAAAACATTCAGAAGTGGCAAGTTCATGGCCATGCAGTGCTGCAAGTGTTTGCATGGGGCCACCAAGAGAGATGTAGGCAAACAGCAGGGCACTGAGATCTAGTTTCCAGCATTCCTGGAAATATACACTGGCTGCATTGTGTGTTGCCTAGTGAAGCCCAGCCAGCCTTGTCCAGACTCCTCTGTTTTCCAAGAAGTTGCATTTAGATGTTAAATTGTTTAAACACCTTTTTGACTGACTCTATTTGGCATGTAGAGACTGAAATATCTCTCCTGACTGTTTCGAAGGCAAATGGATAGGACTTTATGCTATTATTTCACATAGTAACTCCACTTTGCTGTTCTGCCAATTTCTCGTTTACTTGTAAGTTTGTAGGTTCAGGTGGTGTCACCAAACACATACACAATGCATCCAAGATGAGATGGCATGACATCTTTCAAATGGCGGGAAATAGAAAATTAGAAACATCTTTCGATTCAGTAGGGAAACAACTGAGTGAAACTCTTAAGTTGTTAAATTAACCTTTTAAAGTACCATTTAATAATACTTCTTTTAAAAAACTGCTGACTTGAAATAAGTAACTAGAACTTCCTTCCAAATGTTTAGGTGATTTTAAAAATATTTGTGTCTGCCGACTAAAGGTGTGGATGGTAATTCTCAAACTATTTCCCTAGGGAAGAAGTTTTGGAACCCTTATCTTGCCATTTAGGAGCCCTCTCTGCGTTAGCTGAATAGCAGATTTGAACACATGCTATAATAAAAAAAATTGAAATTGAGACCTGAATTTTCTTGTGAGCCTTGATGTCTGGTAGGCTACCTGTAAGGGACTTGATGAAAGACAATTCTAATTCTTATGATTAAGATCTGGTGCAACTTTCTCCTTCCCTGACTTCTTAATTAGTTGTTGTCGTTGTAGGAATATATTAAATCAGAATTGGTGCTATAGAAATGGTGCCTCTGATATGACAATGCAGTCAGTGTAAAGGGAGACGGGGCAGAGCCATAACAGAGATTGTAGTCATATCACTTCAGCAATAGGTTTCACTTCAAGAAATGAAATTCTGGTTTTGGCTGTGATAGAGTTAATTTTCTTCACAGTAGCTGGTATGGGACTATGTTTTGTGCAGAAAACAGTGTTGATAGTACAGGAATGTTTTTGTTATTGCTGAGCAGCGCTCAGCCAAGGCCTTTGCTGCCTCTTTTATCACCCTCCCAGCAAGCAGTCTGAAGGCACACAAGAAGTTGGGAGGCAACCAGCTGGGACTGCTGACCCCACCAGACCCAAGGGATATCCCGTACTCTATGGTATCAGCATATTTAAGCCAGGGGCAGAAGAAGGACTGTGAGGATGTTTGGAGTGATGGTGTTTGTCTGCCAAAGTAACTGCTTGCGTGATGAGGTCCTACTCTCCTGGAGATGGCTAAACACCTATCTACTCATGGGAATCAATGAACTAACTCTTTCGTTTGCTTTGCTTGTGTGAAGCTTCTGCTTTCCCAATTAAACTATGTTTTATCTCAACCCAAAAGCTTTCTCAATTTTTTGATACCACCATCCTGCTGGTGCTGGAGTGAGAAAGTGGCTGTGTGGTACTTAGCTGCTGGCTGGTGTTAAACCATGACATCCCCAAAACCAGGACTATTTGAAAAAAAGACAGTTATCTATTTGTACGCGTGGATGGGGCCTGCAATCTGACAGCTCATCCCTGCCTAAGGGACTGTGATTGCATGTGGGCATTTGCATACATGTTGTTTGCGGCCATTCTGCAGGGATATCCTTGTCCATGGCCATTCTGCAGGCATATCCAAGTAGACCACCCTTTGTTAAATGGATGTCAGCATTTACTTGCCTCAATAGATGAAGCTCTTGGAGGAAGATGCTTCACATGCAAGTGTTTCAGGACCTGTATCTGTGTGTCTTTGATGGGGTGCAAGTCACATATTTTGCCCCTGACTATGTTTGCATGTCTGTGTGTTGCAGCTCTGAAAGTCCTACAAGGAGCTGTTTCATGCAGTCTGAAGGGTTGCTCATGCATTAATCTCCTCGTGGGTGGTCCAGCACACACAGGGAGTCTGCTGGGTATTTCGTGGCTCCACCTATGCAGCCGCCAGCGCATTATTCAGCCTTAGGCTGGAGGGCAGATCACAGTGTCTGGTGTCAGAACAAAGGGGCTTAAAATTGGGAACAAATCTTTAAAGAGTTTAGAGAACATTTCATATGCAATGTAAAACAGAGGCTAAGGAATAGAGAAAATAATCTCATTTCAGGTATCTGGAACTTCTTAGCATGAAAGGAAAATAATTGACTTACAAAAAGCAAAGCACTTCTCATTATGTGATTTTGGGAATGTCTCTAAACCACAGGTTTGCTGAAGAGTAGCTCCTCTTGCCTTTGAGAAATCTGTTTTTCCTCAGAAGGCCTCTGACACCAAGACCCAGTGCTTAAATGGAGGTTTTATGTATGCCCAGAAAGCTTTATAGCATTTCTCTGTGTCAAAATTCTTGCTTGCCTATGCAGCTAAGAGCTAGAGTTTTCAATTTCTTTTTTATGAATCCTAAGACGATAACATTTGCTCAAATTCATATGACACCTGCCATCTGCCATGATCTCTAACAAGTTTAATAGCTTGGTCACATTACAGAAACAAATCACATTTAAAAGAGTGAAGACATTTTATTCAGACAGGTTAGAGGGACATTTCTATGCTCATCTACTAAAGTGCTTTCTCAAATACTGGAATTTTCTTTCCTGTCCCCCAAAAGCAGATCATGTAAAGCCTATATTTTTTTTTTCAAGTACAAATTTATTTATTTTTAGTAATACAGGTCAAAAGTCTTCCAATTTCATGTGTCATCAAAGACAAAATGAGTTGTTGAAGGGAAATAGCCTGCTTTCTGATACACGCTAAGGAAGTAATAAGAACAAAGAAAAGCAGACAAGGCTTCAGCTCACACCCTGACTGATTTGCCTTTTGAACACATCCTGTAACCACAGAGAAGGTTATACGAGAGCAGTCTGAAGTTGGTTTCTGTGCTAAATGGCAGTGGTCAGTGTACTTCCATGTAGATGGACGGATGAAGGGGATCAGAGTGTAAGAGAAAATCTCAGAAGGGACAACTTACATTTCTTGCTGATCAAAACTGCAAATGCTGAATCATAGAATCACAGAATACGCTGAGCTGGAAAGGACCCATCAGGATTATTGAGTCCAACTCCTGGCTCTTTGCAGGACACCCCAAGAGTCACACACTTCTTGAATTCTATCAGGTTGGTGCTGTGACCACATGCCTCAGGAGTCTGTCCCAGTGCCCAACTACCCTCTGGGTGAAGAACTTTTACCCGATACCCAACTTAATCCTCCCCTGACACAACTTCAGGCCATTCCCTCAGGTCCTGTCATTGTTCGCCACAGAGATCAGTGCCTGCCCCTCCTCTTCCCCTCCCAAGGAAGTAGTACCTGCAATGAGGTCTCCCCTCAGTCCCTTCTTCTCCAGGCTGAACAGACCAAACAACCTCAGCTGCTTCTACAGCTTCCTCTCCACTTTTCGTCATCCTTGAAGTCTGGACGTATGCAGCTGTTTGCTGATTGCTTCAGTTAGCTTTCTCATGAAAAGTATTGCATATTTTTATCAGCTGTTTAAGAGCCACTAATCACTGCGAATAAAACAAAATGATATGTCAATTATTACAGTTGAAAGATGGAATAAATCCATTAGTCTATATCAAACGGCCAGAGCTCATCCTGCCAGTATATTTCCAGAACTGTCTCCAATACAGCTATAAATGATCAGGTAATGGAATTATGTCTGTTCTACAAGTCACTCCAGAATACACAGACATAACATGAACAGCCACATAAATGCTGTGGCAGCACAATACCAAGCATGCTGACAAGTTGGAAGACAACTATCACCAAAAAAGTGTCATCGATAGAGAGCGGTTGGGGCCCTTCTCAGGACATGGGTGAGCTGTAGGAAAGAGCCATTGCTTTGGCCTCCGTATAATATGACAAGAAACATTCTCACCTAATTTTTACTTTATTAGTGCAGATAGCAATGAGAGTGATTAGGAATCAAGAGGACTCACATCCAGCAGAGTATTTAGTTTTCTGATTTTTCATCACCATAATTATTGTATTATCTGCACAGTGCACAGCTTGGCCAACCTGGATTACAAGAGCTGTGGCTGACCTTAGGACACAAACCTCGAGCTGAAAAAAGAACTGAAAGTGAAGCTTACTTGGAGGTTAACTTGTGTGGTGTGTAACAGTGCTGGATGGGTCAAGATATAGTTAATCCTTTTGTTTCTGAGAAATTAACAACCCATTGGTCAAAAGTTTAAGGGAATGCTATTGTCCAGATTTTGTTCATCATGTCTGGACACAGCAAAATTTCTCTTTCAGTTTATCTTTCAGTCTGTCTAAGGGGAAGACAACGGCAACATTGGTTTTGTCAGTAGAAACAACTGCAACTTCAACAAGACCCCATTCTCACATAGACTAGAAATTATTCAACACCTTCAAGATGTTCCTGTTGTGCAGCAGGATGTACTTGTGTGCATTTTAGGTTTTTTTCTGGAAGTTTACGCTGCAAATCGTCACCTGCAAAAGGTAAATTGCATTCCTATTCTTTCCCAGGAACAGTGTGGTTGTCATCTTACCAGCAACAGGGAATTGTGGAAGGGCAGTAGAGAAGTCAGAATTTAGATGATTTTATCTACATCTAGATGGGCAAGCTACCATCAGAGACAGTTAAATCCCAAAGAAGGTGGCTAACTCAGTCTGAAGGTAGCAACTAGAGAAAAGGCAGCTCTCCATGTGGTTGGAATTAGTCTCAAAGACAGTATTCAAAACTTGCACTATTTTCAAAAATGAAGACAAAGTAAAAGGATTGCTTCCTTCCTTTGCAGTTCCCTCACGGGGTACCCACTGAGGGGTGTACACTGTGAAATTACCCAATGTACAGGGTTCATTCATGCAGCTGAAGATCCATTAATTTTATATTTATCAATATTTCCTTTTGTGAACTTTCTAGTGCACTCTCCTCACTTTATTCCTATTTTTTTTTCTTCACAGTGGAATTCATAGCTGATTGACCTGTGTCATAGGAGAGGCTCAAGCTATAGGTTTTTTTATCCAGACACTTTGGAGCATGCTGTTTGGAAAGGGTCCTTGTCTTTATTTAACTTAATTTTATTTCATTCCAACTCTTTATTCCTAATATAACTTTGAACTTGGGGGAGTTGGCAAGGAAGAGAAGAAAGGGGAGTGTTTTTGCCAATTCAATTAAGGTGCTCCTTGTAACCAGGACCCAGAACAGTGCTGCTCTGCATTACAGCCACACAGATTTCATTTGAAATTAAACACAGGACCAGAGCTTCTCATGTAATTTGCAAATGAAAACCAGGTGTTTCCAAGTCAGAGGTGCCATGCAAACAGTGTATCCTATTTTTTCTAGAAAGGTTAAAAAGCTACAAACATCAGAAGAAAATTATCTTGCTAATCAGTCTTTGAAACAAAGAAAATAGAGAAACAATGATTCTGCTTTTTATTCTTCATAAATCAGGGTTTGGGAGTAATTTCTGTCTGCTTAAAAAATGGACATACTTACTATTTAGCATCATCCTATTCTGGGAAGTTTGTCTCAAATCTGATTTCAAGAAATAAATGGTTATAAAGTTCTTTAGGCCTAACAGTTTTTCAAGATGTTGTTCTATACAAGTACTACATATAGTGGATGCCTATGCAGTTGAGAGTGTGGTGAGCAAAATTCTCGTATCCAGCAGGAAGAACACTGTCACTCTCTGAATAATATGAAAAAGTGACTTTCACTTACATCACTAGGTATCAGGCCTCTTTAACGAGGTCTAGGGAAATAGTTAAATAGCCACAGCCCTTGGATGAAACTAAGAATGTGCATGTGGAACATGAAGACTGAATTCTGAAAATGAAATTGGGTTCTTAAGAGTAAACAGTGTCTTCCAAATATTGCAGTATGACAAGAACAAAATTGCTGTCTCCTCAATGTTAAAGGGATATTTCTAGGGGCAAATATACTCCTGAATGGCAATAAACACTGGTTAATCAAGAGTACATTACTAAAGCAATAAGATTAAATAACAAAGCAAAACAGAGTTTGTCTTTAATAGACATTGTTTTGTGATCAAATTACTTGGAGAATCAGACTTCCATGACATTCTATACAGCCCTGATGTTTCAGTGTCCCAGATGACAAACTTCGTCTGACACACTAGAAAATGTAATCTTGGATCCTCACAATTCATCTAAAAAATCAACAGCAACAGAATATTCAACTAAAGCTGCTTGGATGTAAGTCCTTGAATATGAAACTGAAGAACAGGAAATGCTGAACAGAAGTTTCACCTGAGTAATTCCAGTCCCACAGGTTAGTGGTTACATTGTCCTCTGAATATCAGTATTTTGGGGTGGTGTTTTTCTTCTGTTTTTGTAGTTTGAAGTTGGCATGCAGTAAGTCAAAGACCTTTCCTTCATGGCAGTCTTATACAGAATTGAACAACTTTAAAGGTCAGATTGGACCTGATCTAATGGGTAGCATCCCTGCCCATGGCCAGAAGGTTGAAACTAGATAGTCCTTAAGGCCCTTGCCAACCCAAAGCATTCTATGATTCTTTGATTACTGGAAGTGGAATTAATCTAATTAGCAAAGGAACATTATCTTCAGCACTCAGTCAGGTATCCTTACTTTTCACCGATGTGATTTATTCAAATTATTCTCCTCTATTGAAGGACTGCAGCCACAGCTATGGAAATACTGAAGATTATTCTCCACATCCCAGTCAGCTTTATTCAAAGGTGAATGAGAAACTGGCTTAATGACTAAGGGATATTTATTGTGATATCATTCATCAAATAGCCATTTTTAATTAAGACAGAAGGGGCCCCTTGAAAGGAGAAAAATAGTATTGTTTTGAACCAAGCAGAAGGGGGGTCTCAGTGTGATGAGAACTGCTAATCACTACATTCCTATGCAATGTCACCAGAAACTAATTTTTCTTTGAACATTCAGAGTAACTCTGATTCATTTAGGAAGTTGCTACATGACTTTCTAGAAACATTTTATTGTACAGACACCTGGAAGATAAGGTAACAAGCCTATTTTTCTGAATAAACAGGACATCTTTTCAGAAAAAAAAAAAGTCATTATTCCTCCCAATCTGAAGTAATATTTTAATATCAGGAAACAAAGACATACGAATATTGCCCCATTTTATCAAATTGCTTGCCCTTGCCTACACTAAATGTGGTAATTTTAAGGTCAGACCAGTATTTTCTACACTGAAGGAAAACAAGCACTCTTCATAATGAATAATGTTTGCTACCACTGAAGGGCACTAAAAACATCTGCAATGATAAAGCACTCCTAAAGGAGAAAAAATATCTACATTTTCCCTTTTCTCTTGGAAGAGGTTGCTGTTGAACGCTATTCAGCATCTAGCTTTACAAAGTCATTAATATAAGCATAAGGAACTCCAGAGTTTTCCAGTATTAATTTTGTTCTGTAATTACATGGCCTTCTCCTAAGTAGCACAGTGAAAAAACAACAGGAAAGCAAATAAATGTTGGGATTGATCCTGCCTCAAACAGGAAGGTAAAGACAGTACACATTTGTCCCTGCATTGTTCCCTGTTCTTCCCCAATTTCATTTCTCTCTTCCCTCTTATTCGACTAGGTCCAGACTCCTCTCAAATAAATTTAGATTCAGTCCTTTCTAAAAATTCTGCTTTGGTTCCCAAACAACTAATTTGTGAGCAAAGATGCTGGACATTTCTCTAGAGCTGTCTAAGAATATTCCCTAGCTATATCCATGAAGAGAAGCATAAGAAGAATGTGAATGTTGCAAAAATGAGATTAGTAACAAATACATTATTTTTATAACACTACTTCAGATTGGTTTCTGGATGAGACTTGGATCGTTTTGTTGCGCCAGTTATAGCTGTGGCAAACTGATATGACACATTATGCACCCTTCGGACGACTGAAGTATATCCATGTATCAATCAATACTTTTCCAGGTGCCATTTTTGCTTCCGCTCACGCAGGAGAGAAAACCAAAGCTGTGATGAAACACTTCTGTCTTGCGTTTGGCACATTGGGAGTCCCACAGGTGATAAAAACAGATAATGGCCCTGCTTATATCTCAAAAACACTTAAAGATTTCTTCAACCAATAGGGAATCAATCATTACATGGGCATCCCTCACAACCCCACCGGTCAATCGATTGTGGAAAGGGCACACTGTGAAATTAAGAGGGCCCTTGAACAACAACAGGGAGGCATTGAAACTTTGTCACCTATTGTAAATGCAGGCATGCCCCATGGGATGAGAAGTGAAGGATGCCCAAGGATATCAGAAGGCTTTTGATGCTGAACATAACTCTTTATTAAATCTATACTAAAATACATTAATAATATATTAAAAGAGGCTATACTACATACTTACTTCTAACTTACCTATCTTAGTCTAACTCCTAGTCTTAGTCTTGTGACCTTCTCCAGAGTCCAGACACAGCTGGACCCGATTGGTCCTTGCAGGTAAACAATCTCCAACTCAACATTCCACAGGGGAAAACAGGGAGCAGAGATAAGAGATGTTTTTCTCTCTCTGCAGCTCCTTCATGCCTTCTCCCAGTAAATCTTTTAAGAAAAGTTTGTGCCTTGCTTTCTCTATGCAGAGAAGCGAGGCGACAGTCACCTATAGAAAGACTGTGTAAAGCCTTATATGTTATAAACTTCTTAAACAATTCCTTCCAGGAATCAAACCCTCCTGTCATCAGACATTTTTCAAATAACACTCAAGCCCGCCTTAAAGAAAAACCTCCTGTCCTCATAAAAGATCCAAAAACTAAACAAATTCAGGGACCCTTTCCACTAATCACGTGCGGGAGAGGCTATGCTTGTGTCTCTACAGGTGCGGGCCCAAAATGGATCCCCGGGAAGTATACTAAGCCTTACTTAGACTCCATCAGTGCGTCCGACTCCGGACAACCACATCCCACTACAGACCAAGAGGCACAAGTCCAAGAAGATACAGTCGCGTGGTGTTGACGAAAGAAAAGGAGACAACCCAACATTGTCGCTCGCGTCTTGATCATCCGCAGATATTTTTATTAATCCCTTTTATTATGTTTATAACAATTTCTTGTTTTACTGAACTTTCCCCCCTCTTCTTTTCCTAACAGCCTGATCTACTTTCCTTCCACCCACTGACCTAGTTTCCAAGCCTCTTCTCCCTTGCCTTGTTCCTAGCCTCAGATTCCTGCAGCCCATTGACCTAGTTTCCCCGCCTCTGCTCCCTGCCCACCCTGCCCCTTCTCTCCTTTGCCTGTTAACTTGTTTAAATGGGGGGAGTGGAGGAGCTGAGGGGGAAATAACAAAGGAAGGGAAAAAGACAGTAGCACAGTTCACAGTTGTTACCATTGCCAGATTCCCAAAGTATCTTATATGTTGCAACAATTTTAGGTCGGAGCCCAGCACCCAGAGAAACACCGTGATGCCCTTCAATAAGATATTGCTGCTGTCTTGGATCATTGTCAGTACCACTTCGGTTTGGATCGTGCAACAACGCAAACGAAAGATAGGGGTAGCCCTCGCAAAGACCTTACGACAAGATCGCTTCTGCATGGCTATGGGCAGCGTAGAATACCCTCTATCCACATGCCTGGTGGGAATTCCCCTAACATCTAAAGACTACCCCTACACAGGTAAGAGGCCCAACCCTGCGGACACGTGGGATGAGTGGACGAGGATTCTACAACATGCACCACAAGAACCCCAGGAACTGGACCTACTCGGGTCTTCCAAAGCATTATTTTGTGTCCAGTTTTACTATAAACTACCTAACCAACCTTGGTATAAAGACGCGCAGGCTCAATCCATCACCAGGAAAGATGTAACAGCCAATAAGAGAGAATATTATCTGGCCAATTGGTGCAATTACACCAGTCCCTCATTATCCAAGTCCTCTCCATATCCTAAGGTGCTCCCAAGGGGGGTGTTTCTTATCTGTGGAGATAGGGTGTGGGCAGGGATTCCCTCACGACTCCAAGAGGGTCCCTGCAGCCTTGGCCAGCTTACTACACTCACCCTGAATATTATATTAATCCAAGATTGGAAACAGAGAGACAAATTGGCTCACAAAAAAAGATCATACGCTGAATTTGATGAAAATTGTGACGATCAAATTGATAATTGGGGTAAAACTAAGAGGGTCGCGGTCTCCATCTTCTTACCCTGGGTTGCCACAGCAAAGGCCCTTGGTGAGCTTTCACACCTGCGGTGCTGGCTTAGTAAGCAGGCCAACGCCACGTCCACGGCCCTCATCAACCTTTTGTTGGATGAAAAAACCACCAGGCATGCAACTCTACAAAACCGAGCTGCGATAGATTTCCTGCTGCTTGCCCATGGCCATGGATGTGAGGAGTTCAAGGGACTCTGTTGCTTCAACTTGATGACACGTAGCCAGTCCATTCAAGCAAACACCAAGAAGATCCAAGACCAAATAAGTAACATCAAAACAGAGAAGAAGACTGCTGACCAGCTAGACAGCTTGTTTGGACAATGGGGTGTCCTGGGCTGGGCGTGTTATAAGGGGATTATGGGTTTTAGCTATTGTTATGATCTCTACAGTTACACTTTCACGATTTATGGAGTTCATTAAGAAGACTGTGGGCAAAGCTTTTCCACTAATTAAAAAAGGGAGAGATGTAGTATCCCACATGGATGGAGGAGAGGCTGAGATGCTCTTGGGAAGACACCATGGTTCAGTTAGGGTGACACTTTGGAGCTCTTTCCCACAGTTCTCTGGTTTTTATGTTAATAGTTCTTGTGACATCATCTTTAATCCCTTCCCCAGTTCTGGAAAGTTCACTGTTCTCTACCTCCCCCTTGGTCCACACTGTCACTCCCCCTGTTTCCTTGTTGGTTGTTCTCCCCTGATCCCACCTTTGTACCTCCCTTATCCCTTCACCCATTGGCCTTCAGGCTGCAATACCCCACCTACTCTGGGCTAGTTAAAAACCCTGGACCCTCCCCTGCTCGGGGGCTCTGGCCTTTGCTGTCCCTGGACCCCTCCAGTGCACCTTAAATTCCAAATTGCTGGAATCCCATACAGAGAGTGGTGTTGTGTGTTTTTATGAGTTTTCACAGTTGTTTTACTGCAAAAGTTAGTTGTTCTTTGTTAGCTAACACAATGGTTCATTCCTTGTACCCCCGCTCCCTTCCCTCAGAATGGTTTCTCCCAAAGTTGTTTACTCCAAGTTTTCCCGCCACTTGGCTGCCCCTCAAGTTGTCAATCTCCCTGTTCCACCCTTCCATTCCCTACATGGTTCTGTCAATCCAAGTTGTGCTGCCTCCCTCCCCTGTCAACCCAGGCACTCCCATTTTGTTCTAGAAGGTTTGATGTCAATTATCCCTGTTCAGACAATTGATTTGTCCTCAAAGCTTCTTCCCTCTCACGTGTTGTTCTCATTGGACCTGCTAAGCTATGTACTCCTCCCCAGGCATTTCCCCATTGGTTGAAAGATGTTTCCGCCCCTTGTACCCACTCCCTTTATAAACCCTAGCCGGACCACATTTTTTTGGCACTTGTCCTGACCCGTCCCTGGAATAAATCTTCCTTGGACCCCATAAAAGTGTCCTCTCCTTCATTCCTCTGCCTTGGATCCTTGTAGTGCTCTCGTGCAAGCGTCACCCATGCCACTGCATATGCCGCCACCTGAAGGTCTCGGTAACGACACAGGGGCGGCCCCTCTTGTGGTGCCCTCCAGCCACACCGGGAGTCAGCTAGCCGGCGCCTTCACACTCCGTGGCCGCAGCGAGTGCTACTGCAGAGAGCCAGCCTCTCCTGCCTCTTCTGTCAGCATAACCTCAACAACTGGCAGTGCGAGTGTCTGGTGCTCGTCTAGGCTATCCATCTTCTCAGGGAAGACGCTCTTGGGAAGGTGGCCGTCCCAGCGACATCTGCCGTGTAGCCGCACTTTGTTCTGCACATTCAACAGGAAGTGCTCTATTTTCTCCTATACACTTGAAATAGCATTTTCTCCTGCTTCATGCTTTTCAAGAACACTAATACAAGAGAGATGACAACAGTGTTTTCTGCAGCCTAACAGCACCCTACTGCCTAACATCTGTGCCTGCTAGAAACCAAGATCCTGCAAATTAAACTGTTACCACATAACTTTTTGGCAGCTTAGGATCATTCTAACCACCCTATCTACAGAAACATCTGCAGGTCTTTTTACGTCACTTGTGACTGGAGGCTACAACAGGGTGTATGTGAGCCATCAGTACATTTGATAAGGAGTCTCAAGAGCCAGTGATCTCATCTCTTCTCTGACAGCACCCACAGGTCCACAGTGTGAAGTCTTCCTTTCCACTGTTTAAATCTTTCAAGGCAGGATGGCACATATCTGTCTGCCTCAAGCAGAGAAACAGCAACATAGGTACGGGGTACATGAACTACTTACACGGGCTGCTCTTCATGTGCAACCCTTCATCTCAGTTCCACACATGGAACAATGGGGGAAGGAAAGACAAAGCTGTTCTTCAGCTGTCAGCCAAAAATGTGGACTTTTAGGAAAATGAGAAATATAACTTAGCTTTTCTAGTGATACTTCCAGCTTATGATGCTCTAAGGGAGAAACAAAAATAATGTTAAGCATAAGAATCTGAGAAAACCTTCAGAAACTTAAAATCAAGCAATTTTTCGGCAGAATCATGGCTACAAGGATTGGTGAACAGACTGACTCAGCCTAAATTACTGTAAGTTTCTTGCTACCTCTGATCTTTAAACTCAAATTTGCACGCTGTTTTATGTCCATTTACAAGTCTGCCTACTTTTTCCTCACTTGGAATATTATTTGTCTCACAAAGAGTATTTCTCCCCAGCCTCACTGCACATCAATGCAAAAAAGAAAAACTATACACACAACAGAACAGTGGGAAAATAGCTTTGTCATCTTGTACTCTTTCATTCCCCAGCTGAGACAAGAAAAACCCAACATTGACACAGGGAAGTGTGTTAAATGATATGGCTTTGCCTCTAATGTTTAGAAAGCAGGAGGGCTAGAAGCAGGTGAGAAAATCACAAAGGTGAAGAAATGAGATCTAAAAATAACTTGCTATGGGGACAGTCATCCACAGGGGACTCCATCATACATTTATTCATGGATATAATGCAAAGAAGAAAGGAAAATCAATTGACAGGCCGTGTGGCAGCAGAATAAGTATTCAGACAGTTAAGTTTTAATAAAGACAAACAGAGTAAATTTCACCTCACAGGCTTTAACTGTATATTCTTTCAAAGTTATCTTGCATGGTGTCTGTTGCAAGTATTTCTCCCAGTAGATACAAGCACAGGTGTCAAGCACCAGCACATGGTATTTGACTCTCAATCAACATAAAACCTATTATGCAGAATGATTTGTGCTTAATAAGTCTATGTTTGAATCTATGGTTTTTGCAATCCATGCCACTCTAAGCTATCAGAAGCATGAAAATTCTTTACTCTTTGTTCTCAATACTTTATTTTCCCTAAGATCTTATGATTGCCTGAGACATAAAGTGCTAGTAGTTTATGCAAAATAGGATGCATATGTACCATACAGTAAGATGAGGCTTTGTGGCTGTAAGTCTTTGTGGTTGGAAGTCTTTGTGGCTCCAAGATAAACTGATGACAGGTTGCAAATATAATGTACTATTTAATCCATCCCAGACATCTTCCACATGTTTATGAGTGTCTTAAGGAAAGAGGGGCTCAAACAAGCAATTTCTCATCTAGTAAAGATATCCTGGAGATGTCATCTACCAAACCCAGGTCATCGTGAGGAACCTTGTGAGAAGAACAGATGTGGAGAAAGGCAGGAGGGAGAGAGCAGGACTGGAACTCTTATATGTTTTTATTTCTCACAAGATCCTGTTCTCCAACAGTCTCGGAAATGAAAAGTGTTAGATGCCTTATCATGCACACCCCTCTTAAATGTAATGTGCACAACATGTTGTACTGTCTCTCCTTGAGTCTTCAATTTCACTTTCACCTATTAAGACTTTTCTTCTTCAATCAGTTCCAATTTTTTCTCCTGCCAAGACAAAGTCATCCACCATTCAAATCTCTTTATTCCTCGTCAAATTGGAAAGATATTTTTATGTGAAGGTGATCTCTGGCCCTACTATTCCACTCCAAAACTCAGAAAATTCATTTTGCCTTTCTCCTGATACTATTTTCCAACAGTCTCCCTCACTCTCGACATACAGATGTTTAGCTGCTAAAGGCTTGGTATTCAAAGTATCCTTCTTTCTTCTCTTAACAACCTGGTCTCAGTAGCAGGGTCAGAGCCAGAAGAAATTTTCTCATCATATCTTCCACAGGTCCAGTTGCAGCTGTTGGAGTCTGTTAAGAACAAAAGGATTAGTTTTGGCTAAAGGAATAGTGTTAGGGCTTGGACAAGCCCACTAGATTTCCTGTGACAAGGTTTCCCTTAGCTCTAAAGCCTTCATTCTATAAAGGTTAACTTCCTTCTCAAGGTCACAGCCGTGTTTACCAAGACAAATTTCTGGTTTTCAACATGGATAGGACTTAAAATTTCTTCTTTTGCAATTTCTCCTTTCATCCTTTTTTCAGACTATGGCCTGTGCTACGGCTAAGACCAAAGAAACCTTCCTTTGGGAACAAGTCCAGTTCTCTCTTCTTCAGTACCCTGAACTGGGCTTCCTAACAGCTCCTTGTTCCCAAGCAAAGTTTAAACTTGAAGTTTATCTCAGAGCATTGGACCAAACTGTCAATCAAAGCTGGCTCCCAAATCTGTGGTCCACTGGGAAAGAACACAAAGGAAACTTCACCAACTTTTAAGTCATAAGAATTATACCATGGATACAAGGACTGAACAATCTTTCTGAATATATTGGCCCCAATATACTGTAGGCTATGAATACTTTTCAGTCTTGATTCTCTGCAAATGCAGAGCTTACTGAAAAAGAGGTAATGAGGCAAGCCAAGAGCTTTCCCATATGGTCTCCCAATGAAGTCCTGCTGCTCTTTGGCCTTTAGATGCCAGAAAGCAAATTAACTGCAAGTTTCTCTCTGAGTCTGAATTTCTTACTTTTTATCATCTGAAGGCAAACTTCAATGTATATTTTTGAAATACTAGGAAAACAGAAAATTGTACAGCATAAATTGAAGAGATGAAAAGAAATGAACATTATTGTAACTATGAGACACTTCCAGAGCCCATGGATTACCAACGGGATAACCCATATTGGCTGTGACAATGGGAGTAGACATTTTCAAAATATGAAGCAGCCTAAAGCACAAATAGGTTTTAGCTAGGACAACTTTGATTTTACAACCACAACAGCTTGTGAGTTTTATGAGACAAAAGGAAAATCCTTTTAAAACACTCCTTTCACATCCAAAAGAGCAAGCAGATCAGTTTTAATTTTTAATTTTGGGATTATTAAGTCATACAGCTCCATGCAAAACAGTTGTGCTGCTGAATAATCAGGGACTCAAAGGATCAGAGCTGCTGTTTAACACAAATTCATATTTACAACAAATACTAGAGACAGAGGTTGGAGAAGTGGAAGGGAGACTGTCCGTTAGGGACCTTATCCAGCAGAGAAGTTTAACAACAGTAGAACACAGTTGCCATATATGATAATAAAAAGAACCACCTATTCTTTCTTTCAGTTGACACACTTTCTTTACTTTCGTAGAGCAAATTAACAAATAAAATGCTACTAAAAACTGAATCATCTGATCTTTGCACTAACCAGAATGAATGTGTCTTCCAGAGAAAAGAACAGTTTGGGTCATCAGTAACAATAATATTTAAAGGGTCAACATTTGCCTATTTTTCACATGATCAGAATCGTTACTTAATTTGTTCCCACTGCCATGCTTACCATGTTACCAGCATGTAACATGATAAACATGTAACATTTTTACCACTTTACCAGCATGGAAACAGAACACTGAATTTCTGTAAGAACTGGAATAGCCTCTGTTTGCCACTCATGTTACTGCTATCTTCTTGCCTAATGGTCACAGGTTTGCTATTTCAAATGTTGGGTTGTTCTTTGGTCATAAAGCAAAGACTAACATTTGCACAATCTCCAAAGCACTTTTAGCATGGTTATGACTTGTGCAAATATACTTTTGGGCTGCTATTCTTCCACTTATGCAAGAGGGAAAAAAAAGTTATAATCTTCATTTCCTGTCTCATTGACCCAGTTCTGAAACCATGATTTTCCATTTGGACAACAATCTCTGCAGCTAGATTAAGGAGTTTCATTAGTATTTGTGGGCAGGAGATTAGGCTCTTAAAGCTGGTCTTTGGGTCTTTGCTGAGCCAGTGTTACTCTCTGGTTCTCAATGTCACCCATAAGTTCAATTTTAAATGTTTTCTGGATACAGTCCAGCACAAGCCATGACTGGGGAATTAGGGATCACTATCCTGTAACAACTTGACCCTGCTGCCTCTTGCCTGGCAGTACTGTGAGAGAAGCTGAAAATGAACCCAGATAGTCCCTTCCTTGTCCCACACGGCATGGGGAAGCAGCTGCTGGATGAGTTATCTGTTATTCCTCTGACTTAACATCCCAGCCCATGCCATGGCAGTGGCATGCCAGAGCAGGAAGCAGGTGGCACATTTCTGCAGGAAGCACTGGTGCCTTGGCAAGTGCACTGCAGACAGCAAGTCTGATCATCCCAAGCATGTGGCCACAATTCCAAGCCCCCTGACCATCACTTTAAGAGGCTGTGCTATTCCTGCAGGTGCTCCTGGGCAACAGCTTGGGAAGCAAGTGTTCTGGCATATGGGGCCCTGGGCAGGGAGCCACTGCTGAAGATACGTTAGGCATGTAGTCCAGCTCTTTGGGAAGAGATTAAAGAATTCTGCTATGAGAAGTGAGGAAGATGAGACACCCACATGGAGTCTCGTCCTGGAGATATCTCCTGGACACACTCAAGAACAGGATGCAATTTTGTGCAATGTGCTCTAGGAAGACCTTGCTTGAGCAGGGAGGTTGGATGAGATGACCCACTGTGGTCCCTTTCCAACATGACCCATTCTGTGAGTCTGTGATTCTGTGATAGGCCAGTAGCAGCAGATTGCAGGCAAGCCTTGAGAATCAAATCTGATTTCCAGGATAAGGGGTACAAAAGACTGCTACAACATCAAAAACTGAATTATCATGAATGTGAGTCTGACAGGACATTACTCTTGAGAGGTGGCTGAAAGAGAGTAAAGTGATTCAGTTCACACACTCTAAAAGTCTGTGTTTCACCATCCCTGAAGGAATCCACATGAACACGGTTTCTGTCCTTTCAGCTACGTGCAAGAGGCCACCAGTGGAGACTAGAGGGGAAATATTTGTGACACAACCATGACAGCAGACACATTTGATAAATGGATTTTCGGGGGGACATGGAAATAATAAAATATATTAAATAATAACCAGTTTGACCATAAATTAAAAAAGAAAATGCAATGATTTCTTCACTAACACCTTTAGAGTAACAGTAAAGGAATAGTATCCCTAGATGTGCTTGAGTTACACTATGAATTCATGTCTCTGCCCTGCAGTCCTGTGCACTGATTTCCTTCTAAACATAAACACTTTCTTCCATAGTGGCACTATTTAGTCCACAATGGGAACTGACTTCTTAAATTTTATCCAGAAATAAGATTATAACTACATTCTAAATAGCAAACAATTACAGTGGAATGAGCTAAAATTTCTACATAGGAATGAGATTGCAAATATTTGTGAAATAGAGGAATTAAGCAGAAGAGAAGAATAAATTAATGATTTGCACTTAGAAACAGAGAAGCTGTGGTTGTAAACCAAAATTCTGTTGAAAATTTAAGCTCCATACTGTTTAATTGTACTGCACGATGCCCCAAAAGGAAACCAATCTTTATTATTAACACCATGTTTTATGGTGTTCTAGACATACATACTAAACTTTACTGCATACATACTAAACTGCCCTGGAGAAAAGATTGGCAACCTGGGGTTTTGGCAAGAAAAAGAAATTAGATTATGTCTTGATTATTTTGAGCTTTTGAATATTAATAAACAAACTTCTCACACTCCTGGAGTCACTGAGTACATTAGTTACAGCTTGCTGTCTATAAACAAAAAACCTTGCCATTGACCCCTTAAATTTGCTGTCACTAATTAAATTAATTCCTAACTGCAAATGCAGGTATACAATTTCTGTAGGACTTCCTTAATTACCTAGCTTAATGACTGTTTTTGTCAAAACTTCAGTGTGCTCAACCTCAACAAGAGAGGTAGGCAAGAATTCAGTGAAACAGCATCCAGAAGAATGGGTGTAGACCAGCTGTAAGACACAGAGCTATTGCATTGAATTCACCCCTCTGGTTAATAAAGTAGTAGAGCTCCTTCCTGGAAAGACTGATAGCATTTAGAAAAAAAAATAACACTGAATACAGACATTGCAACCTTTAAATATCATTCTCAAGCCAAAGAGATGCTACCAACTTCATGTCAGAGGAACTTCATTTGTGGTACCATTTTACAGTCACACTGTCATGTGTTTAAAAAAAAACTGTAAGACTGTAACATTACGTAGTACAAGCACTGAATCAGTACAAACTGTGGTAGATGAAGAAAAAACAAACAGTAGGCAACAACAAGCAACGTAAGTCTGTCTCTCGAGTATCTCATAGCAGCCTGGGTGCAGCCAATCAGGTACTTTGATTTGGAAACTGACTGCTGAGGTGGCAGGGGATCAGCATGGCCATCCTGCTCTACCAGACTGCAGGAATCCCCGCTGCTGGGAGGATCACTCTTGGGGGTGTATGGTAAGGGAAAGCAGTGCCTGAGGCATCAGAAGTCCTTTGGGATGCTAGTTAATAAGAAGACACCATAGAAACGGTGGGATTAAAAAGATCCTCATTACTCCAGATGTGCAAGTAAAGTGAACATAAGGAGTCAGTAGTACAAATCTTTTTCAGATGCAAGGGACAAACCACTATTTGGAAGAACTTGGGTCATTGCTAAGGGCAACTAGCAACAATTCAAATATGACAGAAATGCAGAGAAATCATACTGACATATTAGGACAATACTGGCATCCAGTGGATTTTAAAAGCTGCCATGCTTGGGGGCTTTTTGTGATATTTTTGTTTATTTGTTTGATTGGTTTGGTTTGCTCTCTTTTTTTCTGTAAAGAAATGTTCCCTTTTGAAATAGATGTTTGGCGCATCTCCCACATTTTGTCAACTAGGACCACAGTGATTTATTTCTAAAGAAAAATGGAGAAAGTATTGTTTCGACTCTTCCTAATTCAGTTTTTGCACTCAATAAAGTAATTTGTTGCGCAAGAAGTAAGAAGATACAGGAGCATTTCAGTCCTGTAGAGTGTATGCTCTACCAAGAGCTAGGCAGCAGAGGCCTTCAAATCCTGCTGGTTTTGTCCAGGTCCCCATATCAGGACATCAGGGTTTCTGCAGTAGACTCCTTCATGTTACAAGAAGCAGTACAACGCCTACCTCTCCTAAAATAAAGGAGCAGCCAAAAGAATAAGAAGATTATATCTTATGAGGGAACTAAGAGGAATGTGGGAGAAAGAGAAAGGAACAGTCTATGAAGGTCCTTGTCTATGAAACACTTAAAATTAAATAGTTGCAATGGCAGGCAGGGAACACAGCTGGGCAAACTGCATGGCTTTTCAGAGCAAATCCAGGAATCAGTAGAATAGTTTATGGACTGGGGACAAGAAAACACTCTTGGAGAAACTTGCTAGCAACAGTAACTCTGAAAAAGAGCTTTCCTTTCGTCCACATCAAATGTAGGTTGAGCAGTCTTGGGCATACACACATACACACACTCCACAGAAGACTGAACTTCCTCTGCTGTCTCTGCTGCCACTGTGACCTAGTACTGTGGGAAAGCAGCTCATTCAAGGGGATGCTTTGCCCTCTCTGGTATTGTGTGTGGGCAGCTGAAGCAGAAGATCATTGAGTTTCATGATAGGGACTTTTCCATCAAACCACAGCATCATCTTTTGGTTGCTACAGACCTAAGCAAGGCTTCACCAATTAACAGTGTGATTGTACAAGCTTCTGCAGACCATTACCAGTATAATGCATTTCTGCTGTAAATTTCTTTTGGTTTATTTTTAACAATTTTGCCCCCAAATTCTGGCTTTTAGGTATCTATCTCAAAGTAAACCTCCCAACCATGCATTGGTTTGAAATTGCCATCCCTCAATATATTTAAGCTTATTCACAAATGTAAACAGATACTTCACTCAACTGGAATCTTTACTGAAATGCAATTAATTTGCAAAACTCACTGAAAAGAAATACTGTACATTTCACTGATGTTTCTATCTTAAGAACAGTTGTCAAATTCTAAAATACCTGTGTCTTACAGCAAACCAGTATTTTTTTTCCACATTTCACCTGTTTTCAGGATTATAAATTCCGCTGTAGTCAATACCATTCAAACATGAGACCAGATGTCTTCATGTTTACAATACATTCTTTTGGCACAGCTTGCTGATACACAGTCAGTCATGGAAAATCTGACAAGGAATGCTTTTGTGCCTGGTGTCTTTGTCAGCTCAGGCCATTTGAAACCTCGTAGTTTTAAATTAGGTACCCAATGGTCCATTTTACTCACTATATCCTAATAGACTGTCTAACTCACATGCTAATTTAGCTTCTATCTCTCGCTGCTTTTATAGGATCACAGAATCGATCAAGAAAAGATCTCTGAGATCACTAAGTTCAGCTCTTAATCTAACACTGCTATCTACTCCACAAAATCCCCAACTGCCACATCTACCTGTCTATTACGTAATTCGAGGCATGGCGACTGAACCAATTCCCTGTTTCATGCCTGTTCCAGTATTTGACTACTCTTTCAGCAAAGCAACTTTCCCCATTATTCAATCTAAACCTCCCCTGATAAAGCCTGAGGCCATGTCCTGTTGCCATGTCACTTGTTACCTCGGAGAAGAGGCTGACCCCCACCTCACTACAGTCTCCTTTCAGGCAGTTGTAGAGAGCTGTAAGGTTTCCCTTAAGCCTCCTTTTCTCCGGCTCTCTATGACCAGCTCCCTCAGCTGATTCTTATCAGACTGTGCTTCAGAGCTTTCACCAGCTCCATTGCCCTTATCTGGGCTCTCCCAAGAACCTTCTCGTAGTGAGGGCTCAGAACAGGACACAGAACTCAAGGCATGGCCTCAGCAGTGCTGAGTAGAGGAGGACAATCACTGCTCTGGTCCTGCTGGCTACACTATTGCTGGTACAGGCTGGGATGCCACTGGCCTTCTTGGCCACCGGGACACACTGGTGGCTCATGTTCAGCCATTTTTGACTAATACTCCCAGGTCCTTTCCCTCTGGGTTGATTTCCAGCCACATTCCTCAGCCTGCAGCTCTGCACAGGGTTGTTGTGACCCAGGTGCAGGACCTGGCACTTGGCCTTGTTTAACCTCATACAACTGTCCTTGGCCAATCAATCCAGGCTGTCCAGATCCCTCTGCAGAGCCCTCCAGCAGATCAACCTGGTGTCATCTGCAAACTTACTGACAGTGCACTCAATCCCCTCATCCTGATCATTGACAGAGATATTAAACAGGACTGGACACAATACTGACCCCTGGGGAGCACTACTATGACTGTTCTCCAACAGGGTTTAACTGCATTCACCACAATGGAGTTGTGGTGGGCTGGGCTACCCAGCCAGTTTTTTAACCAGTGCAGAGTGCACCTGTCCTAATCATGATCAGCCAGTTTCTCCAGAAGAATGCTCTGGGAGACAGTGTCAAAGGCTTTACTAAACAAAAAACATCCACAGCCTTTCTCTCATCCATGAAACAGGTCACTCTACCATAGAAGGACATCAGATTGGCTGAGCAGGACCTGCCTTTCCTAAACCCATGCTGGTTAGTCCTGATGCCCCAGTAGTCCTGCATGTGCTATATGATGGCACTCAGGCTGATCTACTTTATGACCTTCCCCAGCACTGAGGTCAGGTTGACAAGCCTGTAGTTTTCCACACCCTCCTTCCAACCCTTCTAACAGATGGGCATCACACTGGACAACCTCTGGTCGTTTGGGACCTCCCTTGTTAACCAGGACTGCTGGAAAATGATTGAAAGAGGCTTGGTGAACTCTTGTGCCAACTCCAACAGAAGAATCTAATTGTGTTAATTTACGCAGGTCCTTAATAAAATGGTTTAACTGCTGTGTTGCTTTCACTTTTGCAGGGAGACAGGGCTGATAGGAGCACAGGAAGAACAATAATATCTTCACTTGGGTAAAGGAGGAGCACTGCCAGAAACTTCCCAAAATCAGGCTGAGTGCAATTCTGGATGACAGGTGAGTATGACACTACAGCATGACCCTCATTAAATTCTACATTTCAGTCCTTCAGAGGTGAGAAGAAGCCTCAGCTCATGCTCAGCATGGGCTTTAATAAGGTTTCTAGTGTCCGGAATCCTGGAGAGAAAACTTGAGGACCATTATCTCATTGCCTGATTGAGCAGGCATCTGCTGTTTTCACACCTTCTTATAAAGTTATGTATAGCTTCATTATCCTCCCTTACTTCCTCCAAATGCAATTTGAATGAATTCAAAATGACTTAACACTGACAGGCAAAGAAAAATCCCTGAGCTTAGAGGGAAAAGAAACATGAATGGGGCTAGGAAAACTAGATTTTAACACGATGGGCTTAGCGCCTTAAATGGATCTGATAGTTATTAATGTAGAAATTTGTTTCTTAGATTCAAACATTTAAATACAGTTTTGTCTTATATTCTTGTATATTTATTACAAAAGCTGAGAGAGGATCTTTTGTTAGATAGATTTGGGTTAGAAAAAGGGTTCAAGAAACCATTTTTTTTCCAAGGGAACACATCTTACTTTAAGATGTAAACTTTAAGATGGGTTCAACTGGTTAAGCATGTTGCTAACAAAGCTGCAGTTGTGGGTTTGATCCCTGTATAGGCCATTCACTTAAGAGTTGGATTTGATGACCCTTGTGGGTCCCTCCCAACTCAGAATATTCCATCATTCCACTTTCACTTCAGGAAATGGCCACGCCCCATAAAGGTCTATCAGTTCAATAAATCCCTTTTCTCCCTGGTAAACAGAAAGGAAGAGCAAACAATGGACCTACTGCAGAAGGATGGACATATAAATTTGTATGCACACATATAAAATACAGGACCATGTATGACAACCCTTTGATGTCCGTAAAAGTTTTATGTGCCAAAGCTCGTACTATCAAACCTAACCCACCACTGAGTGTGACAGCTGTCAAGCTGCTCACACATGAGAAACTCACTGTATTTACCAGGTTTAGCTATGGGGGATTTTTTAAAGCAGACTGGCATGTATGAATCAAACAACTGTTGAAATGTAAGTCTCCATGGACACATGCGTATCTAATGCATGTAGGGAATGAAGACATTTTCTAGACATTATAGACAGACCAATTGAACATGAAACCTTAACTTTCTGAAAAAGCCTCTGGAACAGATTCAAAGCAGCATCTTAGAGGTACTTTTGCCCTGTGACTTCTATGGCAATAGACTGCGTCCTGCCTAGCACAGCAGGAACTGAAATCTGACATTATCTAGCAGCTATTTATCAGCCCATGTAAAATGAACTGACGTGGTTAACTTGACCTACACAGACCTACAGTCAAGAAAATTGGAATAACTTTTAAATACAGCACAGGTGACCAGCAAATGCTGTAATTCTGTTCTGGAGTGCAGTCATGGGTCAATATCTACCTAAAAAATGTATTTTAGTGTTCTGCTGAATGATTTCTGGATTATGGTGTCCACTATCAATTTTCACATTTTTGAGAGGTGAAAAATCAGTTCTGCTAAAGGAAATTTAGCTGAAATTCACATGTTCATGAATGACATTCTCAGAAGCTATTGTCACGTACTTTAATCTTACAAATTGTACAATAAACTCTTTCGTACAAAAAAGTCACACTTAAGAGCTGTTGCACTTTACTCCAATAGCATCTACTAAAATACAGAAATTATCTATTTCTCAATAGTTTCTTTCTCTTTTCTCTAGTCAGACAGCACACTCTCTATATTTCAGGCATATTAGCTGACTTCCAAGGAGAAGCCTGGTAATGTATGCAGTTCTTTATATTTTACATTCTTCTTTCATCTCCAATGACCAGGGTTAAGCAAGAGAATCAACATTATAAGACAGACAATGAAATCTTTGCTTCAACCTGGTATAGAGAATTTCTTTTGTATTCCTGGGACTAATACTATTTATCTTTAAAGTGCAATACAAGGAGCACTATATGCTTCTGTACCTAAAATTACTCTTATTAGTCATATCTCTGAAGTTATGTAACAACTGAGACTGTGTGGTAATAAAATTCAAGCAATGCTGAAGGACTATAAAGTCAGAAACCATTTGCTGTGTGGATGGCTAATAGAAAAATGGCAGCTCTATTTCCATAGCTGCTGAGGTCTTTCCCCTTCTTTGATAATCATCTGCTTTTCCAAGGTGTACAGGGACTTTATACCAGTTACCAGCAAATAAGGAAAAGACTGTTTTCTTAGTACTTCTGTGACCATAATTCTATATTTCTCAGTGCACAGATATTTAGCCTATAACTTAGAAATTCCTAGGATTTTAGACATAATATCTGTGTAGTACTGAAAACAGAATATATGAGGATTGGGCATTGAGAACAGACCACTGAAGTTAAGTCTGGTTAAATATTCTCCAGTTGCTGGAAAAACTCTGCAGTTCCATGTTGACCCCCTTCAATAGTTACTTTTGACAGGCTTTACTATATCACACAACACCAGGAGATATCCAGCCATGATTTACAGGCTTCCAGGAGCTCTCCTGGCTGCCAAGACCTTTCAAAGATGATTATGAGCAGCCAGTGGTAGGTGTCCACCACCTCTCTCAGCACTCATGGATGTATCCCATCAGGAGCCATGGACTTATACACGTCAATGTATACATGTTCTCTAACCCAATTCTCCTTGACCAAGGGAAATCTTCCTTCCAGTATTTCTGTACCCTGGTCTCCTGGGTCAGAGAGTCTTAAGGGCTGCTCTTGTCAGTGAAGACCGATACAAAGATGGCATTCAGTAACTCTGCCTTCTCTGCTTCCTCTTGCTTAGTAGCATGTTTGTCATTATCCTTTGCTTTCTTACTGTTATTGATGTATTTGAAAACCATTCATTAAATTAAAGACTATTAATTTCAATAACATAATTCTGAGCTTCATTAATAGAAAAATATAGCTACAACATTTACAGGTGGTAAGGTTTTTTTACATCCCCTGCTTTTGGTCCTCACAAGAGCAACAGAGGAAAAAACACCAGCCCCAGTCTAAGCAAACCATATTCCCAGAGCAGTCTGGCTCACCAACAGGACAGCAATGCAACACCAAAGCATGGCACACCCAGGGAAGTTTAGGAATTGTCTTTGAGATACTTGCTTTACTGAGCAATTCTTCCTCTTCTTTGGGATACTTCTCTGGAAAAAGGCCAGGAAAATAGCCAAAGGACTTCCTAATGGGTGTTTTTGTAGAAAAATATACATTCATAACGGTACTGGATAGAAGACACTGATGTTATTGTCGTGTTACTCCATTCAGCAACACCATCTGGAATAAGTTACTGTATGTTTGGTACTGGACTTATATTTGTCTCTGATGAAGTATATGTTCCTTATTTAGTATATTTTCCTATTTAGTGTAGTCTGCTGAGATTGCTGCAGTCTAACTCTACAAAAATTCCATGAAAAAGGAGAACTTCTAAACCATTGCCTCTGTTTTTTAGTTTGTGGGGTTTGGTTTTTTTTGTTTGTTTTGGTTTGTTTGTTTGGTTGGTTTTTTGTCTGAGAAACTTTTACTGCATAATAACCAGTTTGCATTTGGGTCATGCAAGCTCCCTCAGCTTGTCTTTTCAACAGAGTGCGCAAACAAGGAAAACGAAGGTGAGTTTTTCACTCTTCCATCAGACATGGCCTACATGAGCTACCTAATTTGAGTACAGAGTTCTCATGGTGTGAAATATGTTGCAAAGCACAAAGAAACTGAGGAAATCAGGGCTTTTGCGGTTAGCCTTGATCCCCTAGGACTGTGAACAGCTTTCACCAGTGGGGATGGTCTGGTGGTTTCCACAGTGACTGCAGAACTGGCCACCTTGGGCTTGTTCCTGAGCACATCTACCAGGCAAACCTGGCACAAACTGAGCTTTGTGATTCCTTTTTCCTCTCTGCAGCTCACCCAGCCCTTTACAAACTGAAGCAATCAGCACTTCTCTGCTCTACATAGTAGGTAGGGAAGAGGCCTCAGCAGCTGTTAGGACACACTGATAAAAGTGCAAAGGGAGGGCTAGATGGGGGACAGCTGCAGGCAAGACAGCCTGACAGCTGGAACTTCCCAGAAGGGCAAGTGCTGCCCTGTTGAGAACATCAGGAGGACGACATGGGAGGGCCTGTGCCGGGGAGCCCGCTGTACCCACCGGCCCGCAGCCCTGCCCCGCCCCGCCCGCCGCCATCTTCCCGCGTCCCCTCAG
>VXBC01001558.1:58126-79169 GCA_013399945.1 Ploceus nigricollis | reverse complement strand
TGTTTGTTCTGTTTTTTTTTTTTTTTTTCCTCTAGGACAAAGGATTTCATCTGTTTGTTTTCACTCTGATGCCCTAGGAACTTCAAAGCAAATCATAAAAGGTTACCACCTTCCTGCCTCATCTAGTTACTGAAATTGCCCTCATTTTTTCATGTACCCCAGCGCTTCCTAGATCCCCTGTAAATTCACTTTCCATTAAAGAGAAAATCAGACACATATATCCCTTCCACTAGTCCCCATCTCCTAGAACTCATTTTCTTAATTTCTGCAGAAAATAATACTTAGAGTAGGTGCTGCTGACAATCTGTTAAGCAGGTTAAGTCTCTCTTTTTCATGCTCTTTTTCCCAGCTAAATGAAACAGTGTAAGAAGAATATATGAGTGAAATACATGAGACCTGAGCCAGAAATTGAGGTGTTTTAAAAATATATTACCTTTTTTTAAAGAAAAGGCTTTTGGATTAAAAAAATACTGGCAAGTGAATTTTAGAAGTACTTTTAATCACATTTTGAAAGAGAGTGAAAAAATGCTGAGAAGAAAATCTAGTTAATCCTGGCAATTGTGATAGGCTATATTTCCCCCATAATTTAGCAGAGTAATGAAGTCCAACTATTAATAAAAACAGAATTTAGAAAGTCATTAAGTATTTGTAGTGGTATAGTGATGCATCTGGGACAACTCTGACAAAACTGATTAGCTCATGGAGTAGGAAACAATTCTGACAGTAGGTGCTTGAAATATTTTTTTGTGCTGAATGCCTGATGTAGTCTAGGGAAGGAGAAATTCAGATAACAGTTCTGAAGCCAGCACTAGCTAAAGGCTTTTGAGCCCAGATGGGCCCAACAGAAGGGCCCAATGCAAACTGAGATGTTTCACCATTCTGATTTGTCTGAATCCTATAAATCTATTATAATACAATTTTTTTTCTTATAATTTGTTCTTGATATCAGTTTTCTTTCATTCAATACTGTGATGAAACCAGAGTGAAAAAATTGTTTCTAAAGAATTCACCTTCTTGATGATGTCTCTTTTGTATGGCTCTAACCATGAGTATTGTTACCTTTAACAAGTGGGACATGATTTGCCACCAAGGCAGAATAGAGGTTCTACAGCAACAGTAAATGCATGTCACATATACAGGATTATGTTTGTGATTCCTGCCATAGTAGAACTAAAGAAGTTAAATAAATGTATTCTTGAATTAACTAAAAGTATGAATAGAAAAGCAACTCCTTGGCCAATGAAAACACTACAAAACAGACTGTGTTAAGAATGGTAAAACTTACCCTGGCTAAATCAAAGTTTTTGGACTTTCAAAAAATCATTCCAGAAAAGTGATAAAATTATGTGGTAAAAATGTTGCATTACCAGAGTTTCCCACTATGATTACTCATGCATGATCATTGTCATCTTTGTTCACAATTTTGATTTTTCTCTACGTATACAAGGTGGAAACTTGTATTGCTCTTTTGCATTGCTGAAAACACATATAATACAGCTTGCTTGAATTCTGGCAGTTTGTGTGACAGCTGAGACTTCTGTTGTATCAACATATGTCTTTTTCACTATTTCTTGACGTTCTCAGACAAAACAATTCTTTTAGCACACCCTAAAGAAAACGGGAGACTGCATTCACTACAGAAGGCATGCAGTAACAAGTATTAGCGACTGTTCTCATGTAAGACAGAGATGATATGCTTAATGGCATTACAAGGTATGTCAAGACATGCTTGTCTCCTGTCATTTTTAATTCCTACATCTAATGAAGAGTAAATATGTGTGTGTAAATATATATTTCACAATTATGAGTACCAGTCCCCCATTCATTCCTAACAATGAAGATTCATTTTTCCTTTAAGGTCCTTTTGTCCTTCTCAACTAAAGCAGACCAAACTGATGATTGACACCATTTACTGGGGGGGCCAATGAACTCTGCCCCTGTACCCTCTTCCTTGCTTGCCTGTCAAGTGCCCTCCTGCATAAATTCTCATTGCCATTCCCAGTACTTAAGAAATCGCAAGGCCATTTTGCACTCTTTATTGTGCCTGCAGCATTCAGCAAATCTCTTGTCTCTCAGCTAATTTCATTTCACAATCCAGATTACCAATCAGAAAAAAGGAGACAGTAGAGCACAGCACTTGGAGTATGTCTACATCACATCAAGGTCATTTTCAGCCCAAAAATCTAGTGAAACACATTTGTTCAACACAAGGTACAAGGACTTTCTCATTGTGAGATGCCAGGTAAAGCTTTCTTCTAATAGCTCCGCTTTGTGATTTTGCTGCTACTCCTTCCTTCACTTGCTGCCCTTGATACTCTTTACTCCTTTAACCATGAACATTTCTGCTATTTAAGTTCCTCTAGAAAGCATATAACCTGTGGAACTGCTGGTCATCCAAGTGTAGACAACTCTAAAATAAATTTTCTTTCTCTCTTTCTTCTTCCCAGGCTGTAACATTTATACCTCAAAACTTTTGCTGGGCAGACTTACCAAAGCTGGCTAACTCAGGTGTCTGCACACAGTTACGAAATATACATTACAATGATCCATAGATGGTGTGAGTGTATTACATTATTTTCTTATATATTGTGACTGCTTCTTTAAACACAAGTGCCTCCCAAACAGAAAAGATTAGAATGGGAAGTGTTGCTTCTTGAGAATGCTGAAGTCTGGCCCAGTGACTACATGCTGTGGACATAGAGTAATGGAGTAAAATGGTGCTGCTACTGATAGATCATGTTAATTTCATGGTTGGAACTGAAGATAATCTCAGACTTCATTAAGAGATAAGAGAATACTCTCTGTGGGACTAGAAATACCAGGTTTTGATCCTAGTCATTATAATCCCAGTCATAATACACAGAGAGGTAGCTATTTCATACAGTCTTACTGTCTCAGATTTGGCAGGGAGAGGGTGTTAAAGCAGCAGGAGATGTAAGCTGGTTTGAGAATGAAATTTATGTGTTGGGTATTTATTAAACCACTGATACCTCAGAGGACACAAAAATAAACACTGATTTATTTAAGGAAATTATCTTCTTCTGTTTACCCAAAGCCACACAAGTAATTTTCTCTTAAGGTTTATGCTAGCCACAGTTTCCCAATGGAATTCCAATTTAAATCTCTTACATAATCAGAGCACTTTCAGGGGAGAATTTGACCCTGAGGGGGGCAGGAGAACTGGACAGACTTGCTAATAGTCATGTGATAAAAACAGTCTTTTCATTAGCCTTTCATGAAGTGCGGAGATTGCCTTGAAACATGCCCTAGCTAGTATCAGAAACAGCCAACCCAGAGATGAAAAGCATCCTTGTGCTCAAATGAAAAGGGAAAAGAAGATGCTAAGGTATCCTATTACAGTCTTTCTAATGAGTTTCTCACAGCTCACCATTTAAAATGGCATCCTTTTCTCACCAGCACAGAAGTACCGGCGTACCCTGGAAATTCAGGTTCTCATGCACCCTTTCTCCCCTTAAATGCAGAATATATTAGGATCAGTTGCATTTCAGGGTCCACAGAAATTAGTCCCTTACAGCCCATGTGTTTATATGCAAAAAGAAAAATGAGCAAGTCTCGTGATCCTTGGGAAGCAAAAGTTCAGGAGTTGAGAGAAGAGCAGTTTCTTTCCTGGTTTTCCCTGTACTGGATATCTAGTTCACCTACCCTGCCTGTGGGTAGCCTGGTTCTTTAATCCCCTGTTTGATAGCGGTAGGACATGTATCCTACTTCACACTTGGAGGGCTAAGGATTTTGTGTATTGTTCTTCCAAACATGTTACTTGCATTTCTAAACTTTTCCGTGAAGTATGGAGCAGTTTATGCAGCTTCCATGGGATATAAAAACTAATAAGGTAAATTTTTCCTTCCCACTGAAGTACTGAGAACAAAGTTAAAGGTCATCTCCTCTTAATGGAATAAGCACCTGGGGCATGAGAAGAAGATATGCCTCATCATTTTAATGACTAGTGAAAGAGTGATATTATGATCCAGTACAACACTTGGTCATGGTCAAGCATTAACAAAAACTTATCAGTGGTAAAATGTTAAAGTGCCAATATGTATTTTATAAAAATAGCTAAAACCACAGCCGGTCTCAAGCAGATACTTTGAAGCAGGGATGTGATGTGAAACTGGATATGAAACTAAATCAGTTATAATACTGTTCATTTTAAAATACTACTGAAACTACTGATAATCCAAAGATAGTGATAATGTCTGTTTGAAGTTAATGATGTCTAGAATTTCTGTCCTGTCTTGATAAATTTCTACTGAAACAGAAAGAAATGAAAATACTATCTTGTTTGTAAAGAGTAAGTTCTTTACGGAAATCCTTATTTGCAATTAGAAGTAGTTTGGCAAAAGATACTGTAAGAGGGATAGCTCTGAGAGGTTTTGAGCAAAGCGTGTGCATTTTCTTTTCTGGCTAGAATATTATTTTATTGCAAACTTGCTCCTGAACATTATTTTTATTTATTTATTTTTAATACTTATAAGTATTTTTTTCTTCCAGCATTATAGCTGAGGTATCCTTGTCATTGAGCAAGGACAGAGTGCCCCACAAGGCAGGGATATCTGAGCAGCAAGGCAAACAGAGTGCCGTCACCCCAAAAAGAGCCAGGTCTACTGTGCCAGAGGATGGCAATCATGACAGGTTTGTAGATAGCCTTCAGCCAAAAGTGGAGATTAACAAATGGTGATGAGATAAATCCAAGTGATACGGTCCTGTCACTTGGGTGGTGTTTCTCCAGCTAGCCCACATCCTTAAGGATTGTACCAGGAGTGGCTGCCCCCAGATCCCCTCCGAGATTTCTCTGGGTAGCAGAGGGTGCACACAGGGATCTACAGCCCCCTGTGGCAGCAGGATGTTCCGGGGACGTGTGCTGACGAGGTCCCGCACCAAGAATTTGAAGCAAAAGAAGTAAGAGGGACCACTTGTTTGGGTTCCAAGAGGTTTTATTCTCAAGGCAGGTCCAGGGATAAGTGACAAGGTTTAAGGGGAAACCAGCTGCTTTTAAAGAGGGGAGGATAAAGAGGAGGACACAACTCTTGGCCAATGGCCGAACAGCAGGGGAGGAGTGTAGGGTAGGAGTCCAATGGGAGACAGGCTGGGGAGGGAACAAATTTGACTCTCCAACAGCTTTCTGAGCAAAGGATGATGGACAGGGAAGATTCTAGAACAAGGGGTGTACATTCCTTTGACAGACAAGGGACGGGGTGGCACTTTAGGGACAGATTAAGAGATGGGAGGTATCAGGGAGATTGGCATGGGGACTGACACTTCAACTGGTGGGAAAAACTGTGGTAAACAACTCTAGGGACAAACTATCTGGAGGGCAGAAAAGGGGACATGGATCATACCATTACAAACTTACAATGAGAACACCTAAAACAAATCATTTCAAGAGAAACTATCACAACAAAACAAACTGTAAAAAGCCAACTGCCACATCCAAGGTCAAGCCAGGAGGTCAAATCCATGTGGATTCAGATCAACAGGGTTCCTAGCCAGATGTGGGCATAGGTGCAATATAGCTCTGTTAGAAAACAAGTGTGAGAGCCCAGCCTAAAAGCAGATCCTGGAGAAAAGTGAGGAGTCCCTGCAAGGGCTTCTTAGGCGACACTTCTGCATGTGGCTTCATGGCTGGAGAGCTGTGCTGTCTGTGTTGGCTATGAGAGCAGGCAGGTAGCTTCCAGGAGAGTGGGGCGTGCTCAGGGAGCATAGCTGATGGTAACTCCTGTCAAGATTTGTGTTTCCCTTTTATTAATTGCTTTACACATAATACATAAAAATTAGATATTTTTTGAGAACTAAGTATCAGCAAGCTGTGTGGAGTTTCAGTGGACATCAGGCCTCTGGTTGCTACTTATGTCTTTGAGAATCTCCTTTTGGAATTTTAAAAACCAGGTAATTATTTTATAAGAACTAAATTATAAAGGAAGTGAGGGGTCTGGAAGAAATATATAAGATGAGAAGATACAGCTCAACTCCTAACTAGTATTTGACAGCAGAGCACTGAAATACTTTATGGTAGAATCATCTGACGTACTATGCTTCTTGCCAACCAGACTGCACTAGAAATCATTAAGGATTCCACTTTGGAGTGTACTCTCTGATGGGAGAGGGATATAAAAAAACAGGAGAACAAGCAATTAGCAGTAGACCTAGACAATATAAAATTGAGCTAGTAGAAAATAAAAATCCTCTTTGTAAATATGACTTCATTTGCTCACATTTCTCCTTGCAGTAGGTTCTCAAGCTTTCCATTCTGGAACTAGCACATCATTGGGAAAAGCAAAGACGTGTGCCAGGGATTTCAGTTAAAGTGAGGCTGAGCCCTAAATCAGATGGTAGTTACATGTAGCTACAAAGGATACCTTTTTTTGTTCCCAACAGGTATGTTACATCAGGTATTTGGGTTTCAAATCAAACCAGTTTTATTTTCTGTCTTTTCCTTTCAGTGACCATTTGAGCCACTATTTCTTGTGTCAAAGCTACAATGCAAGTGGTAGATTGATCTCTGGGTAAAGTTCCTGACTGCCCAGTGTTTTCTGACAGAAGAAAGACATGTCTGACTTCAGCAGCAAAAGTAATGTACCCAAAGAACCAGAGAATCCTGAATAGCAGAGAAATCTTTTTCAGGTTCAGTAGCATACACAAATCTTCTTCTCCCACTAGACTACTTCTGTCAACTAGTCAGTCACAAAACATTCTACAAAGGGGCATTATGCCAAATGAAGTTCACTCCACTTGAGACACAGATTTTAAAAGCTCATTGAGCCAAAGTCTCCATCAGCAGAAAGGCTGTGATGTTAAAGAAAGACTGCTTTTTATGTTTCTCTGTAACTGACATTTATTTTAATTACAGAATGAGAGTGCTTGCATAGTAGTGATCCCAGGCTGCATTTGCAATCACTTGTTTGCATACAAAACTCCAAGGACAAAGTGTTAATTCTACAGTTGAAATATCTGTTCTGCTTTTATTTTTTTTTTTTTAATTAATCTGCCTCTATTTCTGTATTGGGTTACAGAAAATAGGATGATCCTTTTTTCCTGTGAAGAAATGCGAGAATACATTTTTGTAAGGCATCTTGATACATAGTAACTGGCAGCAACCGAGCAGTGGAGACTTTGAGCATGTAAAAAGGATACTGAACAATCTGACTGTTCTTTGTGTGTCTGGGATAAGTATTGAACTGAAATTATAGCAAGATAGAAGCTGGTAGGGCTACAGAGAAACCCTTCTGTCAAGGAAGTATAGTGAAGTCTTGGATTACACCACAAAGGAAGGGATAGAGGCTCCATTTCCAACAGTTATTAAAAACAGGTTAGGCAAACATCTCTATAGTCTGGCATATGCAGAAATTATCATGACTTGAGGAAAGGAAATAGTCTGGATCTCTTTTTCTTTTTTGGATTGGTCTAAAGAGATGATCAGTAAGGCTAAATGTTCCTTCAGTTAAGAGACACCCTGTCTCGGGGATCTCTCAGTGTCTCTTAGGAATTCCTGGTCGTATGACATCCTGGAAAAGTGGAAGCAATTGTGGCTTATGAGGGTGTCTTTCTGGGGGAGAGAATGGCTGTGTACAATGTCCATAGATATGCAATGCTAATTGTCCATAAAAATAAGAGCTTTGGAAAATCATTGAAGAGTTCTGGAAAAAGGAATGACTAGTGAGAAGTGAGGAGAACAGGGAAAACTCATTCAGGGAAAAGGCAAGTTTCAGTTGAATGCCACTACTACCAGTGGAATGACCAGGGTATCTTAGGACTATAATTCAGGCCAAGAACACAATTGTCCCTCAGCTGCTGTCTGTCACTATCACCCAGGTCCTCCAGTAGGTCTTAAGAGCAGCCAGGGTTTCTGTTCTTAAGCACTGCAGACATCTGTAATGTTTCTGCCTGTGTGGGAGGACTGAAAGATGGGAGGAATTTGAGAACATCGGTAATGTTCTGCTCAGCTGAAAAACTCAAATTATTCTGTGCTGAACTGGGACCCACTCTTCTTAAGCTTCCCAGGCAGTCATCCTGACAAACTGAAATTCATACTCACGTTCTCAGACTTGCTGAATGCCCTTTGAACAACTGCAGCATTGACATGCTATGTTACAGTAACAGAAACACAAAGACTTGTTCAGGAAAATCTCTTCTGCAGAAATCTACATTAAATTATGTACATAGGCTAGGATTCTCTAAAGTTTAACCTGGATTACTTTGAAAATAAAATTCTTGGTGAGTTTTCTGAGAACTGAGAGTTTCTTTTTTTCTTATCCAGCCTCTTTAGAGGCTTTCAGTCATATATTACATCAGATAACTAACATCACCAATATTTTCAGTTAATGAGATTATCACTGTTACCTGTTAATTTTTGCCGCTGTTCCTCCCCCTGCCCTCTGGCAGAGCGCCCGGCTACGAGGCTGCAGCAGCAGAGGTTGCCTCTCGGTCTACCTGAGAGCGTAGGCACCGGGAGGCAAAACGGGGTCCGTTGCCTGAGGCCACCTCAGACACGAAGAAGTCACGGCAAGGCGATGGACAAAGGAGGGACTCTCCATCGGGGGCCAAAGTCCAGATTTAATCCACATGGTTGAGGATACAATCCACAAACAGCATAGACAAATCCAGGGGGAGCACCAACAAAAGAGAGCACAGGTTTCTTGGTGCAACAACTTTTAAACTGGGGAGGTAACATGGGAGGAGTCAAGGGTACAGCAAATAGGAAGGTAGGGGAGTGGCTCTCAAGGGNTAGGCAAATCCAGGGGGAGCACCAACCAAAGAGAGCACAGATTGCTTGGTGCAGCAACTTTTAAACTGGGGAGGTAACATGGGAGGAGTCAAGGGTACAACAAATAGGAAGGTAGGGGAGTGGCTCTCAAGGGTAGAGGGACAAGGGTACACACCAATAGGAAAGGAGGAGGGTGGGGAGAACCGGTTTTGGACCAATAATACAACTCAGGCGGAGGAACTTGCTAGAACGGGGGAAGGGAGAACTGGGTGACAGACAGCCAGGGGACAGGAAAGTCATCATGACATAGCGTTTCTCTAACTAGTAAGGGGGAGGAGGAAGGCGATTGACGCCTGGACAATACAGCAAACAAGGGCACACACCCCAACAAATTTTCTACCTGTGAGTATATTCCTTGCAGAATTCCAGATTATCATTGTTCTGTCTTCTCTTTAGAAGAAGAAAAATTACATGTTGTTTTACATAAAGAAAATTCTAGAATGTTGTTTTTTTCCCACAGTAGTTCATGTACTGGTCAATTGTCTAAACAGGAAAATTCTTAAGGAAATCTAAAGGAAAAATGTTTCTCGGTCAAGTCTGTGACATATCCTAGGTGACAATCTTCATACAAGACACTTTTAATTTCAGGTTTTGATGTATTTTCTAACATTTTTGAAATAAACTAAATATTTAGGCTTGTTTAGTGACACAGATCAAATTCAAAGTGCAGCAACAGAACAAGCATTCCTATGATGCTTCACGAATTAGAGTGAACCTGAGGAATGCATCTATAAAAGCATCCATTTGCCAGTACTCCCAGTAACCTGAGAGTGCAGGGAAAATTACCTGCCACCTTCACCAGTTAGTACCACCTGTTCTTTTGAGGTTTCTCTGAGTTTCTGAGGTATGTACAACATTGTGGGTGGTCATCAGAATAAGCGGTTTCTTTGCTGTAATTTTCTCTGGCTGTAGTTACCTTTTTAATCTGTTTTGCTTTCCTACTGCCTCCCTGCTCTGTTCCTTTGTGTATGTATGTAATTGCTACTTCTGCTGTAAGTAAACTGTTATTAAAGATCAATCACCTAACATTAACCTTTCAGATCCTTGAAAACCAGTATGTCATCGCTTCTTTCTTTGATGTATGATTACCATTTTTTTTCAGCTTGAGACCTCTTTATTTGAAATTATCTCAAGCTTTCAATATTTGGAAAAACGTATTAGAGAAATGAAGAGGTACTACAAAGGTAAGTCATGGTGTATGTGCAAGGCTCAGGATCTTGCTTACTGCTCTCCAGCATTTCTTCAGACCCACACTTTATTACCTGTTCAGATCTCCCAGCAGATTGAGAGCACTTGGTACCTCTGAAGCTACTGATCTACTGTGCAACTTATTACAATGTTTAGTCTTTTAATTAAATTATCTCTAATTCTGGAGAAAATCAGGTGTTATTTTTTAGATCTGTTAATCCTCATCTGGCTCAGATGAGGTATAAATCTCACTGAACTGTATGAGCTCACATGTGTGTTACTTGGATAAGTGTTTGCAACAAGAATGATGAGAAAAAAAACAAAGGATGGGAAGAAGAAAACACCAAATCTTTTTAAGGTAATGCATAATAATAACAACAGTCATCGTCATCATCATCATAGCAGTTGTAACCAGACCAGGCTTTTGAGCCAGTTGTCCAGTTCATTTCATGAGCAACAGAAAGCTTGGAAGACCAGCACCATGAGAAGAGAAGAAGCCCATGCTGAAAGGCCTCTTTTGGCACATGTAATTGTTTGCTTCAATGTGGATTTACAAGACAAAAGGTCAACACCGTTTGTCCGTAGGGCTGCGTTACACAGGTCAGCAAAACCCTTTCTCTACAGGCTGAAAATGCATAAACAAATTATTAGGGCGACCCAGTGAAGGTGTGATCACTTGTGCTGTGGTACTGTGACCACGTGCCAGAGCCCTGGGAATTTATTGTGGCTGCGCAGTGCATCCCTCTGCTCTCGGGAAGGGGTAGAAGGCCACCATCTGCTGCCTCTGAACTCCCTGGTGAGAACCTGAAATTGAACAGGTTCTGTGCTGCGCTACTGCTCTGTACTCCATTTGCAACAGTTTGTGCATCAAGAGAGGACTTTTCTTGCACCAGACCATGCACTGTGGGTGCCTCAAGAGGAGGCTTTCCTTAAACCAGACTGGGCGTAGTGGGTGCATCCAGAGGAATCTGTCCTTCAACCAGACTGGACGCGGTGGGAACCTGCCTGCCGCTGTGCTGCAAGGAAACCACTAGAGAGCAGCGTCAGAGTGCTCTGGCCGTACCCAGCAAACGCCGCGGGCTGGGGAAGCTGTGCTGGTCCCAGTGAGAAAGGCACTCGAATTCCGTTCTGGAGCTATCACTGCAAAATGAGAACAGCATGGATAATCTTATATCCCTGTAGATGCTGGGAACCTGGAGCGGTGTAGCAGTTGAGCAGGATGCCAACCCATGCACAGGATGAACATACTCTGTATAAGTGGAGTTTTATATGCTAAGAACTGAAGTTTTAGCTACTGGTTTCACAAATCACAGCACAGTCCTCATGAATCTGATAAATGGTGTCTTTGGAATGCCATAATTTTTAAATGTCAAATAAGCCCTGGTAGTGGCTTTTGAGTTTTTGTTTGGAGTTTTTTGGTTATTTGTTTTNTTTGTTTTTTTTTTTGGGGGGTTTTTTTTTGTTTTGTTTTTGTTTGTTTGTTTGGGCTTTTTCTTTTGTTTTTGTAACTCGGTATCCTCGTCTTGCTTCCCAGACAAGAACCATCTGGAAAATTTGAATGTCGGAATAAATAAATATTTTCAAGGATATCTGAGTCTTTCATCAGACTAATTTTTGTTTTGACTTACTGCTGGAAATTGCTATCCTAAAATACTTGAAAGAACATAGGTGGCAACTTTTGTTCAGCAATATTGTATCCATTGTTATTATTTGCTACAAATATTAAAAATTTGTATGTAAATTATATGATTATTGAAAAATTAACAAGAATGCATGTTTTTAACAACATCTAAAGTTTTCATGGTCATAAATTTTTGAAATATCTTTATTTTGCCTCTGTTTATTTCATAGTAGAAGTTATTGTTGTGTTAATTACTGGAATGGAAATAATGTAGCTTAAGGGACTGTCTGAGTACAGTCAACATAATAGAAATGCATCTGTAAGCATGAAGTGATTTGATAATTTAATTTCAATCAGTAGAAATTACCTGGGTTTTTTTTCAGATTTTGATCTGAAGAAGAGAAGAAGCCAAAGAACTCAGTGTTCTTGTACTAAGCAAGTCAAGCAGCAGTACATAGAATTCACTTAATCTGTGCTAGAATGGGCCTGGCTGGGATAATAAACTCATCTGTGGTATGATGGAATATTAAGATATTAATGCAAATTATGTAACTGCATATAACTTACAAACAGTAAAAGGGGCAAATGTAAAGCAATTATTATTAAGATGAGTACTTCACTTTATTAAAATGTATTTCCGATTTCTTTTATATCCAGAGAGTTGTGGATAGAGCTGAAGAATACATTGCTGACTGAGCTATCAATCCTTTTTACAAAGGTTTATATATTTATATTGCATTGGTTTTCTTTTTAAAATTTCGGATGCTTCTCCTCTTCAATGCAGAGATGGTAATGTGCATCTCAGTTGCAATACATTGTTAAATCAGATAAAGTAGCTGGGATAGATTGTTAAGTCAAACAGTTGCCAGTCATTCCTGTCTGTCTATCTTTAATCCAAGATTCCCAAGTACATGTGGCCGTTCTCCAGGAATTCTGAATGAGGTGATAGACAAGTAGCTGTAAATGTAATGTATGATATTTACAGTCCTTGAGAATCATGATATCAATGTCATCTGAATATTTGTCAGTCCAATTAAAGAAAATAGGATCAGTCTGGCAATCTTTTGGCTTCTGAAGTATCTAACAAGTTATAACCCTTGGCTTCCCTGCCAGCAAATTCCTTATCAAGCAAAGACATCCTAAAACACAGGGCAAATAAAACCTCTCCAAGATGTTCATATAAGTGGGCTGTTTTAAGTAGATAAATATACAAAAAAAAAAAATTCTCTAAAAGACTTCCACATAGTGAAACCTATCATAGAAAGAAAAAACACGCATGAGGTTTAGCATCTCACAACAAACATAAAATTTCAACCTAAAATGTATTAGTTTATACAAATAGCTCTTTAATGAGTGAAGCCCAACAGATTTTCTTTAATTCATCTGCAGCTCTTTCAAGATTATCTGGGCACACATTGCAGTTTTTTTCATGCCATTTTGATGCCAGAAATAGTGAAGTTCAAGCAGTTTGACTAAGATTCTTAATATCAGATTGGGCTGAGAGACAGAATTCAGGACACAACATAGATAAATATTCTGGAGAGCTGAATCACAACTGAAGATTTGTATTGGCAGGGCTTCAGCGAATATAGATATTCATGGACACATCTATGTCTTTATTGTACCAGCGTAGCTACACAGAAGTCTATTTCACCTGTGTATGTAGCGGGACGCTTGGATAGAAGTTGTCCTACACCTTCAGGGACTGAGAAATTGAAGTCACAGGGTCTCATTCAATTCAGGCTGGGAGGAAGCTCAGGACGCTGGTCAGCTGGTCAGCCTTACCGTTCATCTTATACTGGTAGCCTTTACTTGCCTTGGTGTTTGTACGTTTCTTTGGGCTCAGCTGTGTCTGTGTGGTTATGTCCACAGCATCAATTCATCTGCCTAGGGGTCGGATGCTGCTCACATTTGACAAAGCACTGCAAGAAAATCCCCCCAGCTGGTTTTCTAGTTTTAAGCAGTAAGGGGCACAAATTTCAGGAGGGTGGGGCTGCCCCTAAAACAAGTGGGGACTTTTCGCAGGGTTTCAGCAGAGGTGCAGAGGGGTTTTTCAACCCTGCACTGTGAAGTGGAAGAAGAGGGAAGGAGGAGGCAGAACAGCTGCAGCAGCTGGAGTTGCCAGGATCAGCTTGCCTAGCAACCCCCTTCTTAGGCAAGGGTATCTAATTCAAAAGCAACAGCAACATCAGAAGCAGCCCTGACACTTGGTGAGCTGGGCGCATGTTAGGGAGCATGGGAGCTGTCAAATCACCAGCTGTAGAGCTCCGAAGCCTCCTCAGTTTTTTGGTAGGTCTACCTAGATCTGCTTACCAGAACTTAATCCTCTGATCTGTGCGTTCAGAAAGAACTGTATATGGCTTATTACAGTGAAACAGCTATTTATACTAGTTGTTGATTTTTATTTTAGTAATGTAGAAACCAAGGGTAATGGAAGATATATTGGAAAAATAAGCTGTACCATTCTATCTTATTCTATTCACGTTGTGTTGTGATAAGCAATTGCACAATACAGTAGATGATTATGCTTTAATAATATATAGAAAAACAATAGCAGATTGTATGAGTAGAAACTATTATCTTTTACTAGAAATAGAATAAGCCCGGAGTGCATTATCATAGAGTATTCTGATCTGTTACTATACACTCTAAAGTGTATTTTTAATACATGACTAGTATAATCTGTTATAATGTATTATATACACATATATAATGTATATTTTATTACTGTTGCAATACAATCTGTGTGCTATTATGATGCTGTATTCTACCTATAATAGGCTTATGCAATTCTTATTTTATGTGTCATTGTGTATAATAACATTTATATGGCTAAAATTTGTATTGTGTTATTAAAAGTATAACAAAAAATTACTCCTTCAAAGATTTGAGGTATGAAAGATTAAAAGAAACTGAGCAGTTTGGAGTGGGGGGAGTGCCATTCTAAAAGCAAACAAAAAAACTTCTTTAAATAAACTGTCTCTTTGCATATGGTCCTAGAACCATCTGCTCTTTGTAAAGAACCATTTTGGGAGAGAAAGGTTAGTTAAGTCTCCTAACTGTTTCATGCCAGTTTCTGGACAAATCAAAATAACATAACAGTTTGTGTTTGTATGGAATTATCTTTTTTTTTTTTCTTTTTCCCTCCAGAAGTTGGAGAGGTCAAAATATGCCAGCCTCTGTTTCTGGATTTTGTTTAATTTCTGTAGAAAACTTAGGAGATTGAATCCATCCTTTCCCTCTTCTCATTCTTCTTTTTTTTTTTTTTTTTTTTTTTTTTTTTTTTTTTTTTTTTTTTTTTTTTTTTTTTTTTTTTTTTTCCGGCAGGTGGTATTAGTGGAGGGGTGGCATGATTTAGATAACAAAGACTATGACTGTTGGCCCCTGGAAAAGCCAGATGAGTATAACATGCTGGACTGCGGAGGTGAGTGAGTCATAAAGAAGACTTGGTATCTTACTTGGGGAATGGCTGAAACCCCAAAATTGAAGTATTCATAATAATAGCTTACTCATGATGGGTGTTATCCATTGTGAAATGTGTCTAATTCTCTCTTCCTAGAGAAATAAGTGAAAGAAAACAACTAAAGATACTTCAGAGTAATTATTTGTCCATTGTGCCTTTGTTCCAACAGAAAAGTAATAGCAACAGCTGTATCCATTTGCCCAGAGAGAAACTGAAAACATTTTATTTCTCATTAGAAAACCAAATGGAACTTAATGCAAACAAAGCATGGGAGCAGTGCAGCATTGTAGCAAATCTACTTGCTGAAATTTTGCAGTGTCGTTTCAAAAGTGTACTGTGCTTAATCAGTAAGCAAAATCACTGATTCTATGTCATGCTTTTCCACCTTGCACAAAACTCTTCCATGAGTACCTAAAAAAGCCCTGAGACCTTTAACCACTTACTCCTGCCAGTTTCCAAAATTAATTTGCATGATGAGATAGCAACAACAACAACAAAAAAGAATAATTTTTTATGTTGGTAATTTATTGAGATTAAAAAATAATTAAGGAGCAACTGATATGTGTAAAACTCAATTTAAGTATAAGAAAAGTTTCTTATGCTCTAGAGGTTATAAAGCAGTTGAGCAGGTTTCTTAGAAAGGTTGTGGTTTCTCCATTCTTGGAGATTTTTAAAACCTGACTAGACAAATGCTAGAGAAATATCCTTGAGATGACCCTGCCTTGAGCAACACAGGCTTGGACCGAATGATTTCTGTGGGTACCTTCCAAATTCAACTCTTCTGTGATCTTGTGACTCTGTAACAAATAAATAACTGATGTAAAGGAACACTTGGTTTATGTTGTAAAAGGTAGGACCAGAGACAAGCATTCAATAGGGTTTTTAGAAGAAAAAAACAAGAGCACCTCAGAAGGTGGTTCTAATAAAACACTCCAGGGAATATACTGCTGTGTCACACTCTTAGCTTAATGTTACAGTTAAATGTTCTTCAATTAATTCTGTTGGAACAATGAAGTTCAGAGACTTTCTAGATAATTTCAACTAAGACTTTTATCCCTGTATGAATTTACTATTGGTTTAACATTGAAACAGCTATGTATCACTACACATGCCTTGTTTAAAGCTATTTTACTAAGTATAAGGGAAACTAACATAAGTAGGTTGCTTAATTAACCTAATTAATTAATTAATGTATACCCATTACAATCAGTTTTAGAATGAACTTCAATCTCTATCTTGCCCTTCTTTGTAGGTTTTCTTTGCTATTTTCTGGGCATTGCTAGAAGCAAAGCAAAAGACGGATGCTGTAGCCTCATTGCTGTGGAATTAACAAAAGATTTTCAAAGCTTTTATATGTGGGAGTAACTGTCATCGAAAGAAGAGCTTGGTTTACCTTTGTGAGACCTTTATAAGGAAATAGAAAATAATTTAACAGAAATTTGTGCTGACCTTTTGTCTTCATTTTCATATATTCTTTGAAGCTCAACTCTCTTACCTTTTAGTAGAAATCACAGTAGCATTTTTAAAAAATCTTTGTATTATAGTTTTTCACATAATGTTAGCAATTAAAATGAGTCTTTACTTTTCAAGGGAGATTATCAAGGGAAATTGAGGTTATTTTACAAATTGCCTAGTTAAATCTGATAGTAAATTAGGGGGAAAAGAGTGGTTTCAGTACAGTGCCAGCAAAGAACGTACTTGTTAAAACGAGTAACAAAAGAGGTCATAACTGAACAACAAGAACAAAAAAAGGAGATGTCTTGTAAGGCAGGTTAACCAGTCCTCTGCAGAAGGAATTTAACACTTCCTGACAAACTGTTACACAGTTTCATTAAGTAAGTAATTTGATGTGGTGCAAATTAAAACCTTCATCCAACAACAGACAAAAAGGGAGGTGACTGCACTGGGAAGATTTTGATGGTGTTAAGTTTATGGATTTAAGACTTCTCCCAACTTTTATCTTACTTCATTCTTAGGCCCAGAGGACAAGAGACATGATGGGGGTAAATCATCTTTCCCAGTTAAAATTGTGAAAATGGAAAATAACAGATGTCTGATAGCACTCCTTCCACTGTCCTCTGTTCTAGATGCCATATGGTTCTATCACATGATAATGCATTCTTAAATATGTAATTATTAGTATATATAATTTATGTTTCATGAGTTTAAGGGTTTTGACTGAATTTTGTGTGTGGTAGAGTTGTCTGTTCTCTTCCATAATAAGGTGTGCCTCAGTGAAAGCAGCTGAGAATTAAGAGCAATGTTGCCTGATCAAAAGAGGAAAGCAAATATGCCAGAGCAAACAGCAATGCTATATACTGGAAACAAAGATAGTTTGTACAAGATGAGCAGATTTTTTGTTGCATTTCTCCAACTGTTTGGTCTGAGTGTTAGAGCTCTTCAATTAATGTGCATTTGTGTTTACCAATACAGCCACTAAACTACATTACTCTTTTTGGCTCATAAAAAGTAATTGGAGAATACTGAGGGGGTTACTCAGGGGGTTGTGAAGCACTGGGACAGGCTGCCCAGAGAAGCTGAGGATGCCCCATCTCTGAAAATGTTCAAGGCCAGGTTTGATGGGGCTTTGAGCAACCTGGTCTATTGGAAGGTGTCCCAGCTCATGACAGGGGAGGAAGAACTAAATGATCTTTAAGCTGGCTTCTAAACCAAACCACTCTCGGATCCTATGAATAGATGAAAATCACTACAGAGAAAGTTTTACATTTGTATGTATCTGTTAAGTAAAAAAATATAGCAAATATTCTGACCCATGATTGTACTGTTTCTAGGGCTGGAGATGACATGGGTGCAAAGGCCTCCAGAAAAGGCTGTGAGTGGGGAATCCTTCAACGTGACCTATGCAGTCTTTGCTTTAGACAGTTTTTATCAATATGCTGTGCAAAATGGAATCCTTCCCCACAGGTATTACTTCTTATAAAAATGCTATCATGATCATGAATATATGAGGATTTTGTGTGCACATATTCAGCAATATAATTTGGAACAGACACTCTGGGGTTCTTCATTAATTCCTTCCATCTTTTGAGATCTCTCATAGCTCTGTTTGCCCTGCTATTTGTCCATTTGCTCTCAGACTAGCCATCATGGCATGTTTGCCTTCTAGGTCAGAGACAGGGCACATCACTACTGTTGCAGTGCAACTCTGGGCATCACTTCTTGCCTTCTCAACACAGTGAATTTATAGCTGAAGTTTAATCATGAGTCACAGGCTCTCTGTATCTTATAGTCATTTCAATGATAAGTATCATTCAAGTGCACAACATGGATATGAAAAAGAGCTAGTCCAGCTCTGAATCCATTTAATTCAATGGTCAACTGTGCTTGATTTCTGTGGGATTAAAATCATTCCAAAAGCTTGTATGTCAGCTCACACACTGTGTTGGTGACTGTGGACATCAGCAGTTAGAGAGTATGTAGGGGTGCAGCTCCAGATCTACAGATCTGGATCTATAAATCCAGGGGCAACACACTCTCATTTCACGCTTTTGTCCGTAAGTAGCAATTCTCCATTCCTATATAGGAGCACCTGGGACAGAGAGTCAGACCCCACTTTCTGTGCTGTTGTGTAAGAGATGTTTATGGAACATTTTTCTTTGCCTGAGTGTTCACATTGCAAGATTCAATTTATAAGAGCTGTTATCCAGAGTTATTTCATATTGAAAGATGATCCATAATCTATTGCAACTACAAAAAGTTTATTTTTTTTTATTTTGGTCATCTATGTACTATGTTTAGAAACTACTTAAAATTTGTTTATCACATTTTCTGAAATGTATGGCTGCTAATAGTTCTGAGAACTTAACCATGAAACAGGTTTTTTCACTGCTTGGCATGAATCTGATTTTTTCTAGTCTTCCCTGGGAAACCCACTCCCTCAAATCAGTAAGGTGCTTGGAAAAGTCTGCTTTTTGTGTACTTATACACACCTTGAACATAGAGACAGATGGCAAATATTTTATAAAAAGAGATAAATCTAGTCTGCGGTTTTCAAAGGGATCAAATTTGCATCTCATTTTTTCTAGGTTATCTGGTTGACACTAAAGGTTACAGTGGCTGACCCAAATGTACCTGAGGTTGGCAAGTCAGTGTATGAGCATCAGTGTAATTGGATAAAGACATGATGAAGTTATTGAATAAAAAATACAGAATACTGGATAAATTTTGAAAAGGAACCCTAAAGAAAAATACATGATGGAATTAGGCACCAACTTAATTAAGTGTTTTTCTTAACTTCCAGTATGAACTCAAAGGCTAATAAATTTTAAAATTTTATTTGTTTAGGTGTTTTGGAGGTTGACATATTTGCTTATCTCATATTTCAAATATGTCTGTGCCCTTGTAAATCTGGCCATGAGTACAACGTATGTTAATCTAATCCTCTGTGGCTTTGTTTATTTGTCATAATAAACACAGTCTTCTTATAATAAACAAAGCCTACTGTTTTAGATCTACTCATTATTGGCTAATTCTTCTTTCATTAAGGGCAAGCCAAAAAAGAAATCCTGTGTTCTGAAATTGTTTTATAACAATGCAATGCAACACAAGTGCATAACATTTCAGCTGAACTGCAATTGATTCTGGCTGTATCTGAGTAAATCATGTTTGTGGAAAACAATTTTATCTTACAGCCAACTTTATTAGGGTGATAACCACTGAAAGTGTAACTGAGGAAACAGTGTTGCATCACACATTTCAAGGTGAATACATTCATCTTTCAGGAATAAGTTTTCAAAAGTTGTTTTGCAGAACAGCCTGTTCAGAAAGTCTACTCTAAATTTGTGGTTTGGGAAATTGTATCTGATATATAAGTCCATTGTACTTATTTTCCTTGGCAATTTAGATTGTGGAGTGAAGACTGGAGCTAAATGGTCTGTATGAATTGCATGCATAGATGAAGGTTTCTGATTGAAAACTTTGAGACTGGAAGTAGCCAGGGACACATGTATCTGAGAGTGGAGGTAGAATAATAATGTCTTTGTCTGTGCCAGATGAAGAAGTGCCTAGTAATCCCACCTGGTCACGAAGTCAGGTTGAAAAGAGAAGTGGAGGTTGGTGCCTGCTTGCAGCACAGTATCTGCTAGAGGTCCCTAGTGCATGGCAGTCGGCAGAGGTCCAGTTGACAACAATCACTAGTGCTCCAGGAGCATTTCAACTAGAAGACAAATGAAAGAAAGAAATTATTCAATAGTGTTTATTTCACTCCATGTTTTTGCTGCTAATTTCTCTGTGCAGGATAAAGAACAAGCTCTCATGTGTTTGTTGTAATTTGTGTGAATGAGGAATGGATGTAAAAGTTTTTCTCTCTCTCCTGCTTGGTTAGCAATGCTACTGCTGCAAAGGAATTCTGTGAGGAGCATGACTGTCCTGCCAGATGGAAAGATGCAAATGGGGACAACTGCTGTGTCTACCATGCCAACATTCATTCCTGTCCTTTGGCCTTCATGGTTAGTAGGATGGTGCAGCATCATGTGCTCTGTTCTTGCTACTGGATGAGACATCATTGTAATAAGCAGGTTCAAGTTTGTGAAGTATTTCTGTGATTACAATTAGACCAAATTTATATAGTTCACTATATATTCACAAATTATGGTTCACTAAAACTAGTGTGGCAATGTCTGTCAGTTTTAGAATTTTTTGTGCACTGGATGCTGAGGCTGCAAGGCAGTATTCAGAATCTCCCATTAGTGGGACCAGTTTCATCTGTCTTGAGTTTACCTGACTTGGACTACTGTGCAGCCAACAGAGAAAGAAAGACAGATCACTGCATTCTAAAACAAGCAGGGAAAATTGTCAGTTGGATGTATTCCAGTCTCTCTGTTTTATAGAGAGGGTGTGATTAATTTGCTTGGATTACTGGAGTTGAGGGGGGTGAATATTACTGGCTGTGACTTGTAGAATTGAAGCCTATTTACCTGTGTCCTGAGATGGAATGATTTTTCTTCATTGTATCAGAGCAAAAAAAAAAAAA
>VXBC01001558.1:35353-46789 GCA_013399945.1 Ploceus nigricollis | reverse complement strand
CAAGTCACTTGGTTTTCCAGTTGCACTACAAAACCAGATGGACATCTGTGAAAATTACTGTTGTGCTGTGATTTTTGTTGATTTTCACAGGGAACTTGACCATCCCAATCTCTGCAAATTTATTGGAGGTTGTATAGAAGTTCCAAATGTTGCCATTGTCACAGAGTACTGCCCCAAAGGCAGCCTGAGTGATGTGCTCCTCAATGAAGATATTCCTTTGAACTNAGGATCTTAGGGTATCCTTATTTAACTAAAACCTACTACATCTCTGTTTGTGAAGACATATTGGTGAAATGATTAGCATACCTGCAAGTGGTTTATTATTCTTACCAATACAGGAAATGAGCTCACATTGTCAATGAAACTTTCACAAAGGAGTGACATTGTTTTTTGAGATCGATCTTCTTGACATGTCCTTTCTGCTTCTGCTGTATGCTTGCCTTCAGCAAAGAAAAATGGTTTTCAGGAAGGAAACCTTCCAAATAAAGCAAGGAAGATAATAAAATTGTTTCAGTTGTAAACATGTGAAAGCACTCCCAAGGCTAAAAAAATACTGACAGTTTCTAGAAGAAACTTTACTCTCTTGGCCTGTGAGCTCAGGGAGATAGGGGTTTTCAAACAGTCACCTTAAGTATTTTGGAAAAATGACCATGGGGACACAAGTTGAAAGCTATAGTTTCTGTAAACTTCAATAGGCTTTGGAGCCATTTTTGAGTGAAATTGGAAATACTAGCTCACTGATTTTTGACTTTCAGGTTTTCTTTTGCTACTGATATTGCTCAAGGAATGGCCTATCTCCACCACCACAAAATGTATCATGGACGGTTGAAGTCTAATAACTGTGTGATAGATGACCGGTGGGTTTGTAAAATTGCAGGTAAAGAGAAGGCTAGAAAAAACTTTCAGAACTGTCCAGCTAACCCCCTAATGATAGATTTCACATGCAACACTCTTCCCAAGTGCTTTCATGTTGACATTTCATGTGGAATTGCTGACTGTACCAGACTTCACTAGCAGCACCTTGTGCTGAAGCAAGTTTCATGTTACATTATCAAGTCAAGTAATTTAGTATGTGTCATGGATGCACACTTCAGATCCCACAAATTATTCAGTCTGTCAACATCTGAGCAGAAACTCTGCCTCATTCTCTTTTTTGGTAGGGAGAGGAACCTGAGGCATGGACAATGGTGTAAAGAGATGTAGTAGTGCTGACTGATTGGTAAGCGCAAGGTAGTTTAATGGAGAAAAGCAGACTCAACTCAGAGCTTTTAAGTCTTGTTCACAGCACTGAATTGTATTCTCCCAGAGATGGAGCTGCAGGTCAGGTCTACTCTTGGTACAGGAAGACAGCCTGTGGGCTGGAGAGTCTAGTTTAGTTTAGTTTGCAGCTGCCAAAGGGAATTAAGGCAATTATCATCTCTTTTACTTTTTGCCCAGAGCAGTCATCATACTCTCTAACCCACAGCCATCCTAAAAGCAGCAGCAGCAGATTTGTTTTTCAATGTTATTCTATGACTAAGGCTCCTACACAGGGCCAGGCTTGCTTCTCCAACTCCTTCAGTATCCTTCTGCCTTCAGAGCTGCCTACTCTGCTTGGAGCCTGTTCTGGAGAAAAACATAAAAATTAGACATAGTTGGATTACGTCCACTGCATCACCTTAGCACAGTTCTTCTCAATTGAATAGGATATCTGTGAAATCATTCAGCAACTTCTGTTTTGATTCTGTTCTGTGCCAAACTGTAGTGTTTTCAAATCTTCATGGTTTATCTGGATGCAATAATGTCAAACGAACCTCATAAATAACAAATGTGGGAACTGTTTTAGAAATTACCTCCACATAAAGATTCAGTCCCTAGGAACATCTTAATTAGAGGTCACTCCAGATAAAACCAGATGTCTGCATCCAACCTTCGCATACAGTCAGAAGAGTGCTGTTTACATAAGAAAACAGAAGTCAGTTGTTTTTTTCTCATTCTTCCTGATTCTGAGTCATATGTTAAGAATTCCTTCTATATTAGGCTAGAAGTATAGATGGAAAGATGTTTTCACGTCTATGCTGCCTTTGTTCTGATGCTAGTGGTGTTCAAGTAACGCCCACCATCTGATTTTCAGCTGTTAGTCTGTCTAACCAGTAATTACTTGAGCAACCTGCCACCAGAGATAAGGATCAAGGGACAAAGTAGAACAGAAACCTGTATTTACATGCTAACTCTTGCACTGAGGTGAGACTATTATCTGAAAATAATTTGATAACATCATAAAATAATTCTGATTGCAATGGGTCATGTAGTTCAGTTTCCGTGCTGTCATTCAGTCTTGCCAAAAAATTTGGTTTTCCACGTGCTATATTTGCAATAGTTTAGGGGGGCAAGACCACACAAACCCCACTATTTCTTAACTAAGATGTGCATTTAGAATAGGGAAAATTAATTTATTTAGACTAGCTGTGTTACTGTCTACTACTGCACATGTTTCAGGGAAGTATCCACTGAATAGTCTGCTTCCTCTTTTCTTCCACTTTAGATTATGGCTTGCAGTCATACAGAAAAGAAGATTTTCCTGATGGATCAAATTCATCCCAGCAGCATTTGATACAGATTTACACAGCTCCTGAAATACGTACTCTTTCAGATTTTGAACCCAGTTCTATGTCCGATATCTACAGGTAGCTAAGTTTTCCTGATCTCACTTTTAGTAATCTTGAGTATTCTTTAATGACAGTTAGGCTTGGTATAATTCTGTTGTCACTCCAGGTATATGTTTGATTGTATTTTTAAAAAGATTGGTCCTGCAATACAGAACAGCATAGATATTACAGGATCTTCTCTTTCAAGGTAGAAATCAAATACTGAATTCACTGACATTATTTAAAAGCAGAGTTGGCTCAATGATTTATAAGGAGTCACTTGACTGGTAAGATAAAAAGGCATAAAGATCTGCTATTATCTAATTATCCTTTTTTTTCTGTTGTTGTTTCTTATGAAAAGTAGAATTATTTTCAACAATGGCAATAATTTAGAAGTTAATAGCATCAGTGTTCTAGAATGTCATAATGCACATATGCATCCTGTAATTCTATTATTGAATGTCAATACAATTATTTGGGGGCATATACGTGGTGACAATATTTGGTTTACAGTGGAAAAATAAAGAGAAGGGGAAAAAATGGTTGCACTAGCAAATAGCTTCATTCCTTTCCTTTTGAAAGCCTTTATAGAAGATTGCTTTCCAGTGGCTTTCCCTCCCAGTGGTGGACTGTTTCTATCCAATCACTTTTCAGATAAGTGGGAACACAATTGTAAACAAATGTCTGCATATACAATGTGCTTGAACATCATTACTTTTTACCTGTTCTATCAGATTAACTGAGCAAGAACTTGAAGTCTCAGTAATATTTCTGCCTATAGGCCTCAATATGTCCTTAGAATTTTCTCCAAAATAGCTCAGCTAAGGCAGTTTGGGATTGTGTTGGTTTTTCTGGCTACTGTCATTTGTCCTATGTCGGTCTGTACTTTCTCAACATGAAGTAGTCTTTGAAAGAACTGTGCTCCAACTGAACAATAATTTTAGGATTGTCTTATACATTCCAGTTTACCATTGCCCTGCAGCCAAAATGTATCCCAGAAAATGTTTCCTTGGCTTGTTGTTCTCACTTTGCTCCTGCTCTGGATAGAAATCATTATTTGACTTCACAGGCAACTTTGCCTCCTGAAGGCATTTCTTGCCAAGGGTTCCCCTTTAAATAGTCCTAAAATCTGATTTGCTCATATCCTCTATGTCTGCAATGAACTTTTGACAGATTCAGTGAATGTTTCCTGGATTTATCTTGCTGTCCCACCCACATGTCTGCAAAATCTACATCTTCCTTTGTGGCACTGCAGTTATTAGTTTCTTGATTAAAAAAAAAGTAAAAGCAATGAGAGATCACACCAAAAAAAGGAGAAGAGCAACATGCAGACAGGGAAGATAGAGAAGTACCTTGTACCTTTGAAAGGGTTGTCTTCTTATCTGGGCTGTTCTTTAGAATTTGCATTTTAACAAATTTTATTTTTTGATTATATAAGCCTTCCTGATACATGTATTTGGCCTCACTGGCCAGGCAGCATTGATCCAGTCTTGAAATCCTCATTTTTAATCTGTGAAAATATTCCATTAATGTTCCTGAAGGTGAGGCCCAAATAAAAAATGACCAGAAACTGCAGGAGAGGGACTTGTAATTTAGTGTGCTCTTACAGATGAATCACTTGCTTTTAAAGTTCTCTAGGAAAGTGTTGGTCAGATGGGAAAGCTAAAATGGAAATGAGAACAGAAGCATGAACGTAGCTCCTGTTTTGAGCTCAAGAGGCTGTTTTCAGTCACAGTTTCTCCTAGATTGGTTCTTCTTGATTTGTAATAGTCATATTAATTTCACTATCCATAATGGATAGTGAATTTTATTGGGCAGTGCGGCTGAAGATGAATTAAATCAATGCTGCTTTATCAGACTTACTATCATTTAATTATTATCCTTGAAAATCTGTTTTAGCCTTGCTGCCTTATCAGGATTGATTTTGCTTTCTCCTACCAAATCACTGCAAAATTTATATAAAAATCTCATCAGATTAATTTCTAAATTATTCATCATGTTTTATATGCATTATTTTATTTTCCAGTGGTGGTCCACAGGTGGGCTGAAAGACAGATAAACATATCCTGTTACGAACAGAATGTCTTGCACAACAGTGCAACCATTTGCAACACAAACAGATTGAAAACCAATATTCCCCAAAAAAGTAAATGTTACCAAGCTGAGAGGCATGCAGGGGTAAATTATTACACAGTTTCACTATGTAAAGAGGCATCTTTATCCAGCCAGTTGGCTGGAGGAGGTGCTTGCTTCTAAGAGATCACTGTTCTGGAAAATCTCCAAGGAGTTCAGAAAATGTACTAAATTCTCTACTTTTACTGTCTTTTTCCATTCTTCACCCTTGATGAATATATTAGACCTTAGTTCACCTGAGGAAGATAATGACCTCGAAAATATAATTCAGAAGGAACAAGCCCAAATGCTAACTATAAAATATCTTCTCTGGACACACTGTGTCACCGTAGACTTTACGGAGATTTTCTGGAACAGCGATCTTTTCAGTGGCTGAAAAAAAGCCACTCTTTCCACTGGTGATTCTGATGAACCTGCTCCTGACCCTTGATTGGAGCAAAAATCAGACCCCTCTGTTTAACTGGTAGGAATCATGTACTTAAACCTGCACATATCACCTCTGGATTCCATTAATTCTTACAGAGAAAATTGCTTTGCTGTCCACCAAACTCAAACATCTCTGGGACCTATAACCATGAGAGGCAAATGCTATGAAACATTCAGTAACAAATCCCTGAAAACACAAAGTAGTAACAAGTAGCAGCACCATTGCCATCCTTCCTTTTGAGATACTGGGATTTCAGTCATAGAATGGGCAAGAAAAGAAATCATGAAAAGAAGAAATCACTGACTCAATTAACTGTTATTGCATTAAGATTTTTCTTCATTTTTATTCTGCAGTTATGCCATCATTTTACTAGAAATTGCCACAAGAAGTGACCCTCTGGCAGTAAGTAAGGATGAACTATCTGAAGAATTTGCATGACACCTTTGATTCTGTTTCTGCTGAAGACAAACCAAACTTTGAGTTACTACACCTTTGAGTTACTTTATGAGTGTGCATTTTCCTCATGATTTTATGGATGCCAGTTCACTTCCCATGGAACTGAATCAGGGTTTCCTCATAGATCTACCAGTTTTCCATTTCAGATCTCAGATATATAAATATATCATTTATATATGATAAAAATAATGTAGCTCCAAAACTGCCTTTTGGTTAGTTTTGTGAGGCTGAATGGCTAGGTGGATGCAGGGAGAATGTATGTATTAATATCTTTCTTTTTCTCCTGCTTCTTCCTTTTCCTGTCATTTACAGACCCTTTAAGTGGAATCTTGCAGTAAAAAGAATAACCTAGAAAAGCAAATTAGCTGCTCTCCATAATGAAAGTATCTGTTTTGCGTGTGTCTTTTGATCACTGCTAAATAGCAAACACAAAAAGAATGCACCTTGAAATTGAAAACAGATGGTCTGGATATGTAACCATGTTCTATCTGAAATATTTTACTTAACAAGAGTTGTAAAATAAAGACTTGAAACTACTATTTTTCCAGTTCTCACAGTTTGTGATAATAGACTAATATAGTCCTTGTGGTCTCTTAGAAGTTTCCCAATATCTTGCCAGGTATTCATTTGTTTCAAAAGTTGTTTATGTCATATAAACACTAAGATTAAAGCCTGTCAGCCATGAAAAAGCTTTTAGAAAAGGTGACCCATTTTAGACTGGGTTATATTTTTTTTTATCCTTTCTTTTCCCTTGTGCTCTTATGTAAAAAAAGCTGACTTAGAAGTGATAGGGAAGATGTTATAAAAGTGATGATGATAATAGTAATATATTTTCAGTGGCTGGCATGAGAACCATAACACTTATTTCAACATTGTTTAATCCCCTTTTCTCTAGAAAGATGATGTGCATTCAGCTGAATATTCTTGGTGCTCACCTTTGGCAGAATTAATTTCAGGAAAGGCTGAGAATTCTTGCCCATGTCCCACAGATTATGCAGAGGTGAGTAAAATACAATATTGTAAAGTAAAGTACAAATTGTGAGTAAAGTACAATATTGTGTACAAAAATCATTTATTGAAGTGAATTTACAACATGTCATGGAAGTTTTATGGCAATATTACCTTTGATAAATATAAATAACCCAGAAATCAAGAAGTACCCCTCAAACAAGGCAAAATTATAATATTTAATATCCTTAATAAAAAACCTGTCATTGTGACAATGGAAGATTCAGTTATCCCCTCCAGTTTCCAGTGTAATAGATTATGATTTTAATATTCAATCATTGATTTTTGTGCAATTTCATTTTATTATAAAATGTTGAATTCCATACATATTTTATGTTAGTAATATCTAGCTCACTGACAGAGGGCTTTCACATAATGAAGTCTGTCTGAGGCAAATTATGAGTTTGGTTTGTTTATTATGCAACAAGTCTTTCTCCTCAGTAGCCTCAATAAAGTACACCACCTCCCAGTTTAAGTAAATCAGAACAAGATGGGGTCGTCCTCATTTCAGTTTCAGCGCAATATAATTCACCTTTGCTGGTTTGTAGCAACATAAATGTAAAAAAACTTATCCTTAGCAGCACTGTTTTTTAATCAGAAGTTAACATTCTTAAGGGTACTTCAGCTCTTAGTATTTTGTGAAATTTGTGTGCAGACAAGTCCTCAGAAAACAGTATGTGACTCCAACAGTATAACACTCTCTTACAGCACAAGACAAGAGCTTAAGCAGTGTTCAGCTGAAGGAATGTGTACATCTTACTCATGATTTCCCACAGCAACATTTTCATGAACTAATATCCTTCATTCAGCAAAAGCCTGTAGAACTCCAGAGGCTTCAGTATAGCTCTGACACTTCGCCAGCTGCAGATAGAGCTTCACGTAGGCAGTTGGCACCAAGAAAACAGAAGTATTAACTTAAAATACTGCTTGTGCTTGGAATAATAAAAGGCTGTTTGCTTTTCTCACTCTCTTTCCCTTCTGCAGTTAATTGAAAGGTGCAGAAAGAATAATCCATCCCAAAGGCCTACCTTTGAGCAAGTCAAGAAAATGTTGTACAAGATGAACCCTGTTAGCCCTGTTGTCATGATGATGACTCTGGTAAATTTAGCTTTTTAATCCAATCCAATCTGCTCACTTTCAATAGCTTTCACCTCTATCNTCTGGTAAATTTAGCTTTTTAATCCAATCCAATCTGCTCAATTTCAATAGCTTTCACCTCTATCCTTCAGGGTTTTTTTTTTTTTAAAACTTATACCCCTTGTTTGTAAAAAATAGCCACAGTTATTTGTTCATTTCTGTGACTAACTGCAGTTCTGCGTGAAACCCAGCTTTTCTTCTCATTCAGTTTTTTAACTTTCTCGACTTCTTCGGGGCTGAACATTTTTTTTTTTGTCTGCCAAATGTACTTTGAAAACTATATTCCATCTTCCCTTCCCAGTGCTCTTATAGTACCAGGGATATAGAATCCCTGCATGCTACAAATAGCATGTTTATAAATCATTTTGAGCAGAGTATCTCCAGCCCATCAGCAGAGAAAGAAGATTCCTGCCTCCACAGACTGTTGCCTCACACAGAAGAGGGATGCAAAAAGCAAAGCATAAACTAGCATAGCAAGATAGTTTATGAAAAGCATTGTGAGTTTTTGATAAAAGTTTGAGACTTTGATACCTTTTGTTTTGTTAAGATTTTGTCTGTAGGTTGCTCTCTGCATTGGATTTGGCCCCTCAAGTTTGCATGAAATTTGAAAAGCCTGAAATTGCCTTCTGCTGTCTTTTGTGTAAGCAACAACCTCAAGTCTAAATGCATAAATTTACTTGAGGAGAAACTTGATCTTTGGATTTTGTAAAAAAATGTTAGGTGTCTTAGACCTGTGCCCTTTTTTTATCTCTGAATGTTTTCAAAGCAGAATCATTCAAATACTTAAATCCTTTTCAGCTAGGCATCTGTTTCTGTAAAAAGATGAATTTTTGAAAAATTTTACAAAATTCTCTGTTATTTAGATGGAGAAATATAACAAACATCTGGAGATACTGGTTTCTGAGAGAACCCAGGATTTAATGCATGAAAAACAGAAGACTGATCGTCTGTTGTATAGTAAGCTATAAAGAAAAAAATACTGGATAATCTTCTCAATAATAATTTTGTTTCAGCTGTCTAACTACAAACAAGAACCCTTTGATAGGTGATTATTTAATACGTAACACTTAGCTAGCAAAGAATGAACATACTTGTTTCTTACAAAGCTGGAAAGATATTTGGCTACTTTCTGTATTTCCCCCCTAGAAATCAGTGCACTCATCTGAGAGCTATGGCCCAAAATCCATAGTGCTCTGACTTTGCTTCATTGTGGCAGGCCTTTTACATAGTTATAAATGTTGTGGAATTGTAGTTGCTTGCTTTTGATAGTGGTGTATATTCCAGAACTCTGTAAGAAAAAAAGGCATAAAGAGATGGGGATAGCATATAAAAAAGCAAAAAACAAAGGGATGTGAAAATCCAAGATTGGGGGAACAAATACAATTAAAAAAAGACAAAACAGGGAAGAGATAGTAAACAAATAACACAGGTAGAAAGCACTAGCAAAGAGTTCACAAAGAGAGAACTAGTAAAATTCCAGATCACACCATTAGAATCTAACCTTACTCTTTCTTGAAATGTATAGATACTGGTTTGTTTGGCCTAAAAGTTATGGGCCATGTGAAAAATCTGGATGTGTTATCTGTGAGATTTATTGTGAATTCTCACACTACAGCAGAGCAGATTTTGATGCCAAAGTGTGTTTTCACCTTCATAATATTTTGCATTTATGAACGTTTTTTGTGCATTTAAACAGCATGTTATGTTTAATGTGTTCTTTTATCCATGTAAAAAGATTACAATGGTCTACTTTCTACAACAGGTATGTTGCCGAAAGAAGTAGCAGATGATCTCAGGCAGGGAAAACAGGCACAAGCTCAAAGTTATTCAAGTGCCACCATCTTTTTCAGGTAAATAAAACATGAAAGATAGGACTAGAACTGTCTCCTACAGAAGAAACTCCTAGACTTCTAGTGGAGGTGAAGCTCCTAACCAAGTACAGAATTTCTATCTAAACTGCCACCTATTGTAATAGGTGGCTCTACAAATATTGAGAATATAGTGTCTTTCAAATAGTGTCTTTCAAAATTCTCACACCTCCCTATTTTTCATTAGAATTACTTAAATAAAAAATGACATTACTCTGGAGCTCTAACAAACAGCAGCATATCACTTTGCATGTGTTACACATGCATGAATCTATGTTTCATAAGATAGGTGTAAGTAAAGAATCCACCATTTAGCCTGTGTAAAGAAAATTTGTCTATCCTTAGAGTCCACATGGATTTACAGTTTTAATTTTTATGCATGCAGGAAGCAACATACAAATGGCATGCCTTCACTTGTCATAAAAGAACAGATATCAAGTTCTCCTTTTTTTAATTTATACATAACCCAAAACTGAAGACTACTTACAGATTAAAGTCTACCTGTAAAACTGCTTTACTGCATTGCTAAGCAGAAAGGCTTAGGTCAGTCTGTCCTTTTAAATGGAAGGAGTTTTTTGTAAATTTAAATAAATGAAGACAAAACTATCCAATAACAAACTTAGTGAAAGAATTATTGAAAAGAGAAGGTTGATGTAATTGCATTGAGAAATTTTTACTGTGTGTTTAAGATTTCTAATCAGCGATGATTAGGACAGTGGATGATTATGCTCTTTCTGTTGTGTTTTAACAGTGACATTGTTGGCTTCACTGAGCTGTCCAGCAGCAGCACACCATATCAAGTGGTAGATCTCTTGAACAAGCTTTATACCACTTTTGATGAAATCATAGATAACTATGATGTCTATAAGGTGGAGACAATAGGAGATGCCTGTAAGTTCCTTGAGCTGTGGACCATGATGGGGCCTGGGGCATCAAGATAGAGACTCTCTGATGACAAGGAAGAACAGCTGAAGGAGATTCAGAAAGCTTCTTACCACTGGGAAGACCAAATAAAAGAATTAGGAGATGAGTTCTAGCAGAGTCCTAGCAAACTTTAGGAACAGTTTCCTGCATACATTTAATCATTTGTATGGTTGATAAGTGTTGTGAATGGGACAAATTAATGGATTAAAATACTGCTGCTGTTTATTTGGTTCCTGTGACTAGTGAGGTCTGACTTTAAGTCTTGGCAGCAGATTAATCCCAGTTGGCAACTTCCGTATCATGGGAACATATCTAAAAAATGTATCTTCTACATGGGGATCATACATGCCATACCCTAAACTTTGTTATCTGTCTTTTTTGCAAAGACCATAACAATCATCTTTCTCCTAATCCATTGTAGGGGCTTGACTGCCTCTTCTGTTTTGCCTCTTTTCTTTTGTAGGAAAATGGCTTTATATTTGCTACCATGGCAATCTGCTGGGGATAGACTATGATTAAAACTGAGTTCTGTAGAACCCAAGGAAATCTAACAGGCCTTTTGGATGAGACAGACAGAATTCCTATAAGAGATGGGGAACAAAAAAGCCCACTCTTTTTTCTCTGTGGAACTGTTGAACACATTCTTGAGCATAAAAGTTCCTGAACAAATGTACCCCATAGATCCCTAAAAGATCGGTTTCTTGCCCTGCACAGTAACAGCATTGAAGAATCATAGAATATTCTGGTTGGAAGGGATCCACAAAGATCATAGGGTCCAACTCTTGGCCCTGCACAGGACCATCCTCAAGAGTCACACCATGTGCCTGAGAACATTGTCCAAACACTTCTTGAACTC
>VXBC01001558.1:22836-35279 GCA_013399945.1 Ploceus nigricollis | reverse complement strand
CCTTTCCTTCTTAAACATGAAGTTGGTGATTGCCAAGTCCTCTAATTTCTCAAGGTCTCTTAGCAGGGCCTTTCTGCTTTTGAGGCAATTTAGTGGCATTGTCAGACTTAATATCCCTTCCAGTCCTGTGTCCAAGCCATTTATGAAGATGAAGAGCACAGGGCTGATCATGGAGCCCTGTGGAACCCCCCAGTGACAGGTCACCAGTCTGGTGTCACCCCATTCACTGTAACCATTTGCACCTGAGCCCTGAGCCAGCTGCTCACCCATCACATAATTTGTTTATCCAGCTGTGTGCCAGACAGTTTGTCCAGAAGGATCCTGGGACAAGCAGTACAGAAAGCTGTAATGCTTTTACTGAAATCCAAAAAGATTACATCAACTGGCTTCACTTGATCACCTGGGTGGGTTATCCTGTCATAAAAGAAAATCAGATTTGACAATCAGGGCTTTCTGCTCATGAAGCCATGCTGGCTGGGACCAATGACTATGTTGTCCTTCAGGTATTTTTCATTACCTCTCAGAAAAATTTTCTCCAAAATCCTGTGGGGCACTGAAGTGAAAGTGACAGGCCTGTAGTTTGCAGGGTCATCCCTCTTGCCATTCTTGAAATTCTTGAAAGAATTGGCAGAAGAAATTCTTCTGCCCATTCTTGAAATCTGGCGTATTTGCCAGCTTCATATAGACTGGGACCTCTCCAGATTTCCATTACTATTCAGAAAGCATTTTCAGAAATCTTACAATGAGTTTATCATTCTCACAGTCATGGTTGTCCAGCTCAGCACTCTAGGACCCCATCACCAGTTTTTAAAGCATAGTGCAGGAAGCATAGAAGAATGCCTAGTTGAAGTCATTGCCTTTTTTTATAATATCTGCCCAATGACGGAAGGCACTGAACCAGCCACATTTGCACTGCCTGTCCCACTTTAAGCATTCTCAGTGGAGGAGAGGATGAAGAAAGAAAGGATTGGAGGGAATAAATCTCATATAAAAATAAGAAGGAAATACAACATTTTTCATACCTAAGGTAATTCCACCCATGAGCCATTGCCCTAGCATTCGTTTCTGGTTTTCTTTGCTCAGCAGGCACAACTGTGCCTTGGGATATGAAGGAATAGGCCTTCTGCCTTTTTAAATTTTTTTTTATTGTAGGCAGCATACTTTAGTAAATCTATGTGTAATTCCAAAGGTTAACACAGTTGCATTGTTATGTTAAGATATGGTGGTGTCAGGAGTACCCAAGGAGAATGGGATCCTTCACGCTGGTGAGATCGCAAGCATGGCTTTAGATCTTCTGGATGTCTGCAGGACTTTTAAGATCCCACATAAGCCTAACAGCCTCCTAAAGATAAGAGCAGGAATACATTCAGGTATGTTGAGAAAGCTGCAAAAGAGTCTTCCTCTGGCCTTACAAATGCATCTGTAGTGGCCATTTCCTCTCCATTAAAAATAAAGTTAATTTTTTGATATGCAGTGGAACACAACATAGAGGTCATCCCAACAGAATAATTTATTGGATACATGGGATATTGGTACCTCAATTTTGAATACAACATTGGAAACATCCCACAGCCCCTGTGCCTTTGCTGATGTGAGTTAGAACTGCCATTCTGTATCTGTTACTTGTCCTTATCAGCTGTTCTCTTCTCAAAACAGTGAGTTGTTTCTTGACAATCTGAGCTAGTCTTCACTCTCAGACTCCTAGCTCCCTGATTTAATCTGATGTATGATTGCAATTCCATCTTCATAGACAGCCAGAGTTGGACATGTCCTGTACAGCCCAGCATCTGCCAACTAATCAGGTCTTATTTTGTCTTACCAAGAAATCGTATCTTCTGTGTTTTAAATCGCTTGCAAGACATATTTGTAACCCATGTAAAGACAATACTGACACTCAGTCTTTATCTGGATAACAAATTAGATTTAAGATGGTGTAGGAAGCAGCCACAAGGCTGTATGACTGATTATGTGATTTTTAAACACAAAATGTCCTGCTTTCCATTTCTTAACAGGGGCAGTTGTAGCTGGAGTTGTTGGAACCAAAATGCCACGGTATTGTTTATTTGGAGATACTGTGAACACAGCTTCCAGGATGGAATCTACCAGTGAAGGTAATAAGGAACAAACTGCAGGTGGGGTTTTAATCATCCCTGAATTAGTTCTTTAAAAATGTTAGGCTGAGTTTTGAGTCCTGACCTATTCAAATGATTCTGAACCCTGTAAGGAGGTTCTTGATTTCTGAGTCCGGTCTGCCTAGGGACAAATTATTTGAGTGGTATTCTCTACAACTGCTTTTGTAATCACATCCCCTTATTTCTCAAGTCTCGGGAAGGGATTTTTATGGCTTTGAAGTTCTGCACAGTAAAAAAAGGTTGGAATGAAACAAAATGAGAGGCAAGTGGTTATGTTCAGTGTTTCTATTTGTTCCTGGCACCCAGCTGTATTTATGGTAATATTTTCACTACTCCTCTTTTGTTGCTGATAACTTTCTCTAATACAGAACACAAGAAACAGTAGGACATCATGGGAGCTGTGTCTGTGTTTAACCAGCATAGATTATGTATGTGTCCTCTAGAAAAGAGTTTAAACAGAAATTTTATGGAGGCATTCTCACTGCTTCTTCCTAAGAGATAACAGAGCTTCAAGTTTACTTAGAAAACTTCGTCTTTAGCCAATGTGAACATTTGAAACTCAGATTCTGAAATATTTTAGCTGATCTACAAGAACTGAAAGAAAAAAAAAGAAAAAGAGTGATTCAGTGTCACAGAACCTTGATGTTCTGTGTTTCCTTACATTCATGAAATGAAGCTGAGTAGTTTTATGGCTCACATTGTAATGCCTTGTAAATGAACTAGGCACATACAAGATTCTTCAAGTTTAATTTCATGGTAAAAACTGATACTTTCAACATCTATCATGATCCACTAAAAACAAGGCAGAAGGGCAAGGGGAATGGTCCTAAATGATGGATTTGAAAGTTTTGAAAGGATTTGAGAATCACTAGTATCCATTGCTTCTCACCATTTTTATCTTTTCAAAGCAAACACTAACCTGGATGGAACACATATAACTTCACTATCTTTTTGTCAGTCTTCCAGATAACTCCTTTCATGCTCCTTGTGTCATCTTATCTGAACTTCTTTAAAACTAATACCTTCAAAATCTGTTTCCATCATTCACAGGTTATCTTTTTTTCTGTATGCCAGTCTTTTTCTCAGATGGTGCATCAGCACTATAGACATAGAAATAAAGACAGAGCACTTATCTTTCAAGCATTTATTTTTCTCTCCCTCTTTTTCTGGCCACATATATCTGAGGACCTCAAATTACACTACATTACCAAGTTTTAACCATAAGATGATTGCTTTAAAATAGATTAATTACTAGCAATGCACACTAAAAATGCTATCACCTGGAATTTGAGTGCTAGTGTCTTGTTCTCAAGCAAGATGACGAGTTGAAATATAATGTATCTACTTCAAAGAATAGTTCTGAGATATGTATCTATCTGACACATATATCTTCTGATCTACAGGCAGTGTTCTGAGACTCTAAAAAACATGTAAACAAATAAAAGTGGACATTATAAAACTGTCATTTTCTGATATAACAAAAATCAGTTAGACAATCTTAGCCAGTCCTACTATCACCTGGAATGTTTTTTAAACAAAGAAACATAATGATTGGCTCTGTGTCACAGAATGTTACAGGTGAAAAAACTCTTTTTTAAAATTTTTTAAAATATCGGCAAAATTTTGCTTTCCAGCAAAAGTAGAATTTCTTCTATCTGTCCTTCTTGGTCCTCTCTCCATCATTTGCAAAAGGCAAGACAAGTGAGGTTTACATGGTTTACATGCAGATAAAATTTCAACTAAGGAAAAATCACAATGTTAAAAAATTTTTGGAGTTAGGTTTATATCATCTTTTCCAGCTGCGTTAATTTTCAGGTTTGGAGTCAGAACAAGGGTGACTTTCTTTAATGTTTAGACTTTGCTGAAAACTAAATGTGCTAAGAAAGCACTGGCTCTTTATTGACCAGGAGGTAGAACTGTGTATGGTTTTCTTCACTAGATGAAAAGGATGCTCATCAGTAGCACAGATAGACAGCTGTGAAGAGTACAAAAATATTACTAGATGCAGAATGTGAAGAGTAGTGATTGTTGACAGCCCCATATTTATCCTGAGATGCTCTCACAAACAGGACAGGATACTGGAGCTTATGTGCAAAAATTTTGAATAACAAATAACAAGGAATGGAAGCAAAAACTTGAAAAAAAAAAACTAAGGGGGAGTTCATTAATAAGTCTTGAAATTTTTGACACACTTTGGGAGATGGATCTGTCTTCAATGTATAACTTGTTTGCTAATATGATATTTATCTTTCTTTCCAGCTCTTAAAATACAGTGCAGTTCAAGTGCATACCAGCTGTTGGAGCAGATTGGAGAGTATGTGTTAGTATGCCGTGGGAATTTACAAGTCAAGGTGTGTATGCAACATTTAGACTCAGCTTTTCAGAGAGGAGAGTGTGAAAGTACTCTGGAGTCCTTGAATTTTAACCCATGCAGTCCCCTATATCTTCAAGTCCTCTATATCTCACCATGCTTTGGTTAGACTAATTCCCATATCTGAAGAGAGCCTGTTCAGATTTTAAGCCAGGACTGATTCCATGGACTTGTTCATGGGACAAACCTGGTAAATCAGAGATGAAGGACTTAGTCAAGCTTGGAAGTCCTGTATGGCACATTCACTGTCACGACTGCTTGAAATCAAAAAAGGTCCTTCAGAGACATCACAAATCATCATGTGAGTTCCACAGGAGAATTAACATACTTGTGGAACCAGTTTTGGATGAGACTTCAAAGAATTTTTTTTAATTGATACTACTGCTATTATCTTTTAAGGAAAGGTTTTATGCCTCATTTTTCCTGTATGTAAAGTGGCTGACAGGCACATATTTCTCCTTTTGGAACTTTTTTTGAGTTGTAGTAAGAAAATTATTTCATAAATGACAGATGGTATTATAACCCCATGACTAATACTCTTTCTTAGGGGAAAGGAGACATGGTGACATACTGGCTTGAAGGTAAGAAAGCTTCTGTCACCCAGAAGGCAGTCACCAGCACTTCTATGACTCCTCAAGATGCCAACAGAGTTTCATATAGTCCAATACCAGGTGTCCTTCCCAGTGATCCTCTCTGAAGTCCTGCTGCCTAGTCACTCATTAACTCCAGTATCCCTTCTGCTTTCAGTCTGTTAGGTCATCGTGCTGAATTAGAAAATTAGAAAAGAGATAATACACCCCTTTGGCCTTGTGAATGTATTAGCTCAGGCTTTATTTACAGGTGTTTCTCCCAGCAGTGGCACTGAAAATACAAAAAAAGCAAAAACTCATCTTCAGGAATAATACACAGAAATGGCCCACCAGCTACCAGAGCAGAAAGTAGCTCCCAGTGTTACTTCTTGATGTGATTTTGATAGGAAATGCTCAGCCAGCAGCCACCATGACCTCAAAATCAGCTGGTTGGACATTCCAGCCTGTGAGGTGCTCCCACAGGAAAGTAGACAGTATAGTGTTGCTGTTTAGTGGTATCATAAATGCTGTGGGCATGGTTGGTTTTGTGCTGTGAAAGGAAAAAATGAGATGTGCATTGTGTGAGGAAGTAAGATCCATCAAAAGAGGAGGATGAAAAAAAGAGCAGAGAAATTATAGTGGATACAAATTGAAACAAGAATTTGTACTCCTACTTCCATTTAATCTCCATTGTCTGGGGCACAGAAAGAAGAATTAAGAAGAAAGTCTGGTGTGTTTCCCTACAGCCAATTCCTAGTGACACCTGCCATCTTGTTGCAGAAAGTCTTGTTAGAGAAATGCGAGACGTTGTATGCTGTTGCTAAACAGGGTAAAGTTCACTACAGCTGCTCTTGTCTTTGGCTGCTCTGGGATTTCTCTGAAAAACAGCTCTCAACATTAGCTGATGTTTTTGCTTTGACTAAAGTGGGCAGTGAACCTCCTATTGCTGGATAGCTGTCTGTCAGTAAAATCAGGCAGGCCTCTGCGTCACTGTGTAATTTAGGACACAGTTTAGGAAAGGTCATTCCTGAGCCAGCATTTCCTGTAAAGAGAGAACCATCACTACCAGTGGAGTAATTTCTAGATGAGCATGATTCTGTGAGCACTGCTGGTGTGGGCTTTCTTTAAAGACTTACCTTTCGGGGCTAATCTATTTTGAAGAGTTTAGCCCGTTCCAGTTCAACTGGTTAACAAACAATCTAACAGAATAAGTGAAACTGAGAGACAAAGGGTATCAAAAGTCAAAGCATTTCCACCATAATGTGAACTAGACTGGATAAAGCTAATTGAGAAGAGATGAAAAGGAAGGACTTTTAAGTGACATAGCACCACTTAATCCTGCTTATTCTGCTCCCTTACCCTCCAGTCTGTCCCTGATCCTAGGTACAAGTACAAAAACATGCATGTAGTTGCAATATTTCTGGTTTAAATTTGTGGAGTTTAACCAAGCAGCTAACTACTTGTTCATGTTTCTATGTAGCTAGCATAGCTATGACTTTTAATTCCAAGTATGTGCTGTGTGATAGTGATAGGAGTGTCACACTACAGTCTTTCTTCAGCTTCTGTGAGAAGTAAATGCAGCAGTAATGATAGATTTTTCAGGGATGCCTAACAGAGGTAGAAAGTTAAATACTTCCAAATTATGGGAGGTTTTTTTGAACTATACAGAAAAGATGTATATCATTCTGAGTCAAAGTAAGTCTCAGAAGTCTGTGAATTGCAGTGAGGGACATAGACATAGCTGACTTTGGTACATGGTATCCCAACATAAAGTCCAGCCAAATTTTTTTATATCAAAATTTTTAATTAGTTTCACTTTTTTTCTATGCTTAAAAATTCTTTTATCTTTTTTTTAAATTTCATATTAGAACATATAGTACAATTACTGGTTTTGTAATCTTAGCAGAATAAACCTTTCCGTTATCAGTAGCCCAGAGATATCCTCTAATACAACCATTTCCTTTATCCAAATGGTATCTAGAAATTGTGAAGCTCTCTGCTTTATTACAGTGCTTTATGATGTATTAAATATTTTACATTATTATCTTAATGAGTTTGCATTTGTTTACATTTTTATTAAAAAGGTGGATATCCTTATCAAATGCGGATGTGAAAGTGTATGCTTTGTCCATAGGATATCAGTTTTAACTCTTCTGCTTTATTTTAATGTTGTCTAAAGAATTAAAAGATTTTTTAAAAGTGTCTTATGAGTTTAAAATCTTCTAAATAGAAATGACTGATGAGTGACCAATGGCAAGCTTGCTGAATTGACAGCTTTAACCACTGACAAGTCCTTGGGTAGTATTCAAGTTCTGCTGAAGACAGCAGAGACTCTTGTTGACTTCAGGAGTCTTAGAGCCTGGTGGTTTTCCATAGAAGAGGTACAGCCTGAAGAGTACCTGGGTCTAGGTAGGCCTGGGTCACCCTACTTCAGTTTTATTGTTCCTTCCTGATCCTCTCCTTCAAGAGAGCATCTCCAGAGTGAGAATTATTTTCTACAGACTGTTGAATCTGTCATATCTTTCCTGCAACTTCAAGCAATAGTCGTTATTAATGTCAGTTTGTCTGATGACTGTGATGATATGACTGACTTTGGAAGATAGAAGTACAGTAGTGAACGTTACAGACACAAACAGAGGCACCCTCAGTCAACTGACAAGTACTTTAAGATTAATCTCAGGCATTTTGACAGGTGTAGTCAATGACAACGGCCATGTTTCAGATGCAGGAAAGCATTTACCAGCCTGTAAAACTGAGGTATGATAACCAGCACAGTGCTCATCTGTGAGATGCTTTAAATCCACAGAGATTCACATCCCAGATTTGGAGCTAGTCAGCTAATCTAGCAAGCATTCTTTTCTAAAATGGCACTATATACTAGAAATACGTGATGTGTTCTTCCTTTTCTTGATGATTTTATCCATGCCAGAAAATGGGAAAGCAATTGCAATAATAGAGATGAAGTAGTGAAGGTGATATGTACTTTATAGATCACTTCACGGAGTGGCCATTCATTTTCTACAGTCATGCAAGATAATACAGAAGATACTAAGACTCTATTCATGATGTGGTGATTTTATTGGAAAGATTGTGCATTCTGATTATTGTTTATTGCAGCTCCATCTACCTGGCAGTGAGAATGCAGGCAGGAACATTAAAAAAAAAATCACACAACACAAAAACTGACTTATGAAAGTCTTTTATTAGATTGATAAACCTTCACTATATTGTTTCAACTTGAATATTGAAGAACAGACTGAATAATCACAATATCTTAAAAAATCACGACAAGTAAAGCCAAAAATTCATTAATGTATTTCCAAGTGTAAAACTTCCTAGATTTTATTCAAACCATGGGCATTGGAAAAAGACTGTTTTGCCACCAAGAAGTTGTTCTTTATCCCCTAGATTAGGTAGCAAACATATTTTACTTAGCTTGTTATTGGTGTGAGGGAGGGGAATCCCAATTCCAAGGGTCTTTTTTTTTTGCAAACACAAAGGTTATCTGATTCCTTGTACAGCTAATTAGTCAAATGAAATAAATTAATTTCTTTAAATGAAAGGGAAGTGAAATCAGGTGTCCTTTATGCAGGGGCATAAAATGAGTGTTGAGGCTGACTGTGCAGTCAAAGGATGCAGCGCCTCTTTAAGATCAATGTCTGATTAGTATGAGATTTCCTCAGCTTGTAGAACATCTCTCCCACCTACTCAGACCCCTAAAAATTACTAATAGCCCTTCCATCTGAATTGACCTTAAAAGTAGAAATCTTTGGTTTTTTTAAGTGTGTCTTTCTGGGGCTGTCCTTTCAAACCTGTAAAAAGACAAGACTATGAAAGATTGTTCTGCTTATACTCCAGCTGAGCACCATCTGCATTTCAGATAATGAGCACTTTGTCCTCCTAATTCCTCTCCCACTGTATTGTACAATTTTATACATTTTAAATTGGAATTAAAAGATAAAATATTTTGCAATAAATTGTTCTCTCCAAATAAAATATGGGAAAATTGCCTTTCCTCCTAATGTAAATCTGGTTTTAAATTTAAATGCACTTTCAAATGTAGAGATATAAAACAACCAGAGTTTGAAATGTGACAGAGTGGGTGTTTAGAATTTCTTTGTGTGGGAACCCTAATGACTGAAACCTTCCAAAGAACACCCATGAGTCTACATGATGTTATTTAATGTCCCACAGCATAGTAACCACAGTCCTCTGGTTCACGCAGGGAAACAACCTACCCCACCTTTTTATTTGTACACCATCTTTCCACTGCACTATGTCTTAAACACATATGCAATCCTTTTTGGAACTAAATTTCAAAGACTGGATTCAACAGTTTTCATACAGCAGTGAGTTTGACCTGGAAGCTCCACATGAAATGTTTAGTGTTACACCTTTGCGCAATTTGCCTTGGATTTCAACAGCAACAAAATAAGTACTTCTTACCAAGAGTGCCAAATATGAAGCAAATATAGGAGCATCCTTATGTTCGTGACTGTGCACAATTGCTGATTATTACTGCATTTCATACTAAAATACAGTGGTGTGAAAATAAGTGTTTTGATGAGCTCTAAAATTGGATTCCCGCTACATGGTAATTTTTTTCCTGTATTTCTTGTATCATGCCTTCAGGCAGGAAAACACTCTCTGTCCCTACTTGAGAAGCCATCTGGGTAAGCTCCACAGATGTATTGTATCCACAGATACAATACACACATGGAACAGTGCACTAAACATACTGTTTTTGTGACCAGAATTCAACACAGTTAACCTGACAAATTAATTAAATACTGTGTGTGATGCCTTTTAGTCTCTTTTGCTTTTATGAAGACCTCTTCTGTTCTACTCTCACTAGAACATGTACAGAGCCAGATTTTCAGAGTGTTTAACCCTTTTTTCACTACCTGAGGAGTGAAAAGGATACTTTAGGGTGAAAAAAAAATGCTAGAAATGCATCTTTCAGAACTGACTAAAAGTTCAGGGTGCTTACTAATGGTTTGGGGAAATGCTGAATTCAAAGCACTGGAAAAATTCAGATTTCAATTTCCAGGAATTCACAGGGACCATACTGAAACGCAGACAAGGAATATCTTAACTCTGTTGGAAGAACTCTGTGTTCTTAAAAAGCCACAACAGAGTTGTTCTTAGAAGTTTTCTCTCCTAAAGAACTGAAGGAATTTTAAATTGCAGCAATAGACTTGAGCAGAAAAGCTGGGTAAGGTGTTGGAAAAACACCTCTGAGGAGATCTCAAATTACTATGTTGCTATCATTGTGCATTCGTTTACCTGCCGTTGCAGACAAATGTATAGCATATATACACACACCCATCCAGGGTGCAGCTTGTAAGTAAAAACATTAAGCATAAGCACTTCTGTGTATCTGACACAAGGCTAATCCATGCAACTGTTCTGAACACAAAACACACAAAAGATTTAAAAACTAATGAAAGCTGAATCTCCATGTCTGGTAAAGACAATAGAGGGTCTGGAATACTGGCACCGATAGGACTGCTAAATTAAAGGTAATGCTTACCTATGGAAGTTTGCCAGGGAGCATGAGAAGTGACTTCTCAATCCACTCTCTCTGTGGTTTACAGACATAAAGGAGTCCGTACCACCAGAGAAGTAACAAATCCGCTGACAGTTCTCCTTGTAGGGATTGTATGTTCAGACCGGCTGCAGAGTGGAAACGGGCTCAGCATGAGCTGCTTTGCAGCTGATGCCCCATGCCACGTGTCAAGACAAAACCTCTAGCCTATATATTAGGAAACTCCTCTACAAGTTTTAATACTATTTATACTTGAAGCATCGACTGAAGCCTTTCAGGACTCTAAAGTTTCCTATGCCATGACTTTACTGGCAACATGCTGAGAGTCAAGATCTTGTGTGCTGATTGTGCTCTGCAAGTAAACAGGTTAGTCCCCACACACACATGAAAATCAGGTTGGCAGTGCTTGGTGGCCTGACAGTAACCCACCTCTAACCCATGGCAAAATCCCAAGCTTCTGCTGCAAGAACTGACAATATAACTGAATGTCTCAACAGCTTAGATTGGATGGATGATGTAGTGTCAAATTCTACCACCCTGGCCAAACACAGGAACTCACTATATGAAGTCTGGTATGTAGCAGCAGATATGGTGAGAGGGGGTCACAGTAGCTGTTAGTCCAGTAATTACAACATAATAAATAGTTACTGGAGCCAGGACTGCAGAGTTTGGATCAGAGGGGCAGGAACTGCCTCTGCAAGAGTATGACATTTCTACAGAATGCAGATCAAGAATAAAATACAGTCCAGAGGGACACATACTCTGAGCACACTCACCTCTTGCTTATTCAGTTCCAGGTCAAAAGGACCAGCTATTGTTTTGCACTCAGGAGGACAAAGTGCACACTGATTAAAATTTCAAATTGTCTTGTAAAGACTCTGCAGTGATCAGCTTGTATGACTGTAACAATGCTACCTATGACAACAGAAATTTAAACAAAGCAACACAAAATTGTCTTTTGTTGATCTGCATATCACATTGTCTCTTAAAAGAACATAAACTACACTGTAGCACTATGGTAAATGCTATTCCAAAAATAAAGTTTATATATCTTGGGAAACTTCACTAAATGTCCAAATTACTGTTTTCCATTAAATGCTTTATACAGCCTGCCACTTTAGGACTAAGCAATATGTGGTTCACAAGACATTTATCCCCCTAGATATTTATCCCCCAAACTGAGCTCCCCTACAACTTCATGCATTGTTTGGAAGAGAGCATTGAGGAGAGAAGTGGGACTCTGACCCGAAGGTTTTTTTAATGTAGCAAGAACAGAAAGAAGCTCTCATCTCTGGTCACAGCTTGGAATCACACCCCAAGCTGTGGTATCCTGAAGCCAAATTCAGACTAGAAGCTGCCTCTGAAAAGCAAAGTGATTATTCCTGCTTGTTCTAAGATCAGCAATGGTACCACAAGTTCTAGTGTCCACAAGAGCCAAATGAAAATAAAGTCCCAGGTGCTCTCTGATCTGGGCATGTTATCTGCATTAAAAAATTGGAAATGCTGTCATGATGTCTATGATCAAATATGTGTTAGATTTCTACTGGCAAAACTATAAAAAGGTCACATTATTAAAAATATCTCAAACCAACAGAACCATGNCAGTGGGGTTTATGTAACAACAGTACCTGTCGTAAGGGCTGTTATCCTTGTAAGAGCAGACAATGATACTATCTTTAGGAGCCACAAAAATGTTGTCTTCAATGTCAGGGCAAGGAGTGCTGTCCCTGCTGGGAGAAGAGCTCTTCTTCTCCAAGGCACTGTATGTGGAGCCATCTCCCACGAACACATTCTCTGGCACGTCTGGGTAACAGCTCTCCAGG
>VXBC01001558.1:3078-18768 GCA_013399945.1 Ploceus nigricollis | reverse complement strand
CCCGGCCCCACCGGAGCCCCGCACGGCCGTGAGTACGCGCCCCTCCCGGCGCGGGATGCTGCGGGGCCGGCGCGGGGGCTCGGCGGGATTGCCCCTACCTGATGGCCACTGCTGCTTGGCCGGCTGCTGCCGCCACCCCGGGCAGCCTTTCCCTCTTGGGCGAAGGGGAGAGGACCCCCGACGGGCGTCCTTCCTCGGGAAGCCGGCATGTGCATCCTCCTCACGGGCCCCCGCACCTAAAGCCTCTTCTTCGGTGAAGACGGGGCTTGCGAAGTAAATTGTCTCCTGGGCAGACAGCAGTCCTGCCCCGAGTCTTCTCCTGCGTTAGGCACTTGTGGAGAGCAAGGCTTCAGGAGATGCTCTGCGGCAGCTGGATTTCATCCTGAAGGTGGCCCTTAGGGATAAAGCCTCTTCTGATGTTATCCCCTCCCCAAGAATGAACATAGATGTTGGGATTCCCTTGGTATCCATGGCCTGCCGACTGTGATGGTGACGTTCTGGCCCTGTGATTCGATGCCTTTCGGTGATGGTAATTTGAAGTAAGCACCACCAGCTGAATGAGCATAGAAAAGGATCTCAAACAGGTGGGAATGTGGAAAGGCAGCAGCATCTTCAGGCAGGTTGCCAGTGATACAAAAGACTAAATGCTTTCACCTGTGGCAGAGATACTGGGAGACAAAAAGGAGTGATACCAGAAAGCTTCCAAGAAAGTTAAGATAACAGAAAAGGATACTCTGAACTAAAATTTGGAAACCAAGGTTTCTTTAAGTTTTCCCATTAACATGATTAATTTTCCTCATACTACAAACTTGGCAAGCTCAGAGAAGCCAGTTTAGAAAACACTCAGATGTTTCTCAGGTCGTGAAAAGACGGGTTTTATTTACCCTCCCTACAGTACAACATCAACAGAGCACCTCTGTGTTGTAGGTTTCTAACTTGCCTTGCAGAGAGCAAGTCCAAGAATATAATTTTGTAAGTGGGACCAACTCCTGCCTTACAGGACACTTTGTAAATGGGGTGTCAAGTTATAGTATTTGCTGTTTCATTTGAAGGATGAGTAAATGGGAGTAGAAGTACACAGTGGGGAGAGTTTTTACGTCAGTGACAATGGCCTGGGTTTGAGATTAAAAGTTTGTAATGGACCACAATCATTATTTCAACTTGTCCTCCAGAAAATTGTCCAGTAAAATTCATGCTGAACCTCTCACCTGTTGCAGAGTGGGCTGAAACAGGAATGTTTTGGACTCTGTTAGAAATACCTTTCTTGACTGAAAGATTTAAAAATCAAAACCTTCCAGCCAGCACAAGTTAACTTCTACTTTTGCCACCGTGCAGGATTTAGTAGTATGAGAAATGACAGTAGCGTTCTCAGCTCCTATTTTCCAGAGCGAAAATTTGCTGTTTCTTTCCATCTGCTGTTATTCAGAGACAGAGCTTTTATGTCCATTATGTATAATGCCTTTTTTTTATCCATCAGCTAGATTCTGGATGAAAGGCAGTGATTAACCTTCAGCAAGCCTGTCCCACATAACTAAAATGTTGTAAAAGTCTAAGTTATGAAGTTATGAGTATGTTGGTAACTAATGCCAATGAAAGTCACTGTTCCTGCTCCCTGACCTTCCTTCAACTCCCCTAGTACATTTGGATAGTTTTTCAAAAAATTGGAAATTGTTCTTTTGTTGAAAAACAAATTATGATGCCTGGGAAAAGCAATTACCTGAATCTGTACTCATCAACAGTCCTTCAGAGATAGAAAAAGGACACAGAAATGTAAATATTAGTGGCATTTGTGGAGGGGAAAATTGCTGTAAGAGCTGAAGTACATGTCAGAATATCTAACAGGAGTAAAAATGGCCCTTCAAATTTAAGTGACAGGCTTACTGAGATGGAAGAGGGAACATCTACTTTGGAACAGAAAGCTGTTAGTGGACCGAAAAACACAGAAAATGTCAGGACAAAGGTGGAACTAAATGTCTTCAATTTGTCCCTTTGTGAGTGATTTCAAGACAAGATTGTATGCTTCCAGCAGGAGGGGATAGAAAGGGAAAACAATCACCCAGTTCCAGGAAAGCATGCCACGATTGTTAAAATTGTCTTCCCAAGCTAGAAATCGAGAGATCAGCAAGTGCCACTTAACACAACTGAGCAACAATGCAAATGGTTGTATTTTCTATCCTGTTCATTACTAGGGAAGAAAAATTACTCCTCTGAGGTCAAGTATGTTTCAGTTCCGGTGCTATACACAAAAATTAGGTACTCAACCATGTGTTTACCTCAGTTTTCAATGGCAACCTCTCTTCCTCCTTCTTGAGTGGATGGGCAGCAGGATGGGGACTGAAGGAAAAAAGTGCTCTCTACTGTAATAGGTCAGGGTTGTGATCACCTGAAGAACCTGAATGTATGTGTCTATGTGATCTGATGAGATGCTGTGCTGGTTTTATCTGGGGTAGAGTTAATTTTCTTCACAGTGGCTATTATGGAGCTATATTTTGGATTTGTGCTGAACACAGGGCTGATAATACAGAGATGTTTTTGTTATTGCTCAGCAGGGCTCACACAGATCCAAGGCCTTTTCTGCTGTTTGTACTGCCACACTGGTGAGGAAGTTGGGAGTGCATGGGAGGCTGGGAGGAGACGCAGCTGGGACAGGTGACCCAAACTGACCAAAGGCATTTCCAGGCCATGCGACATCATGCTCAGGACACAAAGGTGGGGGGAAGAAGGAGAAGGAGAGGACATTCAGAGTGATGATGTTTGTCTGCCCAGGTCACTGTCAGGTGTGATGGGGCCCTGCTCTCCTGGAGATGGCTGAACACCTGCGTGCCCATGGGAAGCAGTGAATGAATTCCTTGTTTTAATTTGCTTGCGTGCATGGACTTCAGTGACCCTACTAAACTGTCTACACCTCAACCTGTGACTTTTCTACCTTTTACCTTTCTGATTCTCTCTCCAATTCCACTGGTAGGGGGGTGAGTGAGAGGCTGCTGGGGCTTGGCTGCTGGCTAGAGTCAAACTATAACAGATGCTTCCCTGAGTCCCAAGGGAATTAGATGACATAGTTGCCAAGCCAATTTCCACGGTGCTTGAAAAGTCCTGGCAGTCAGATGAAGACCCAGGTGACTAGAAGAGCAGAAATATTGGACACACCTTTAAAAAAGGTAGGAAAGAGAACTGTGGGAACTACTGACCTCTCAGCCTCCCTGGATTGACATTTCCTATTAAAAGTTACCCAGTAGCTCTCTAAAGTGTCTAGAGAAGGATTTGATGGGTGGGCTGTTCATTGGTTGAACCAATGAACCCATTCATACCCAGATGGTAGTGATCAACAGCTCAATCTTCACGTGAAGATTGGTAATAGATGGTGTCCCTTAGGGATCTGCCCTGGGACAAGTACTGTTTAATGTCTTCCTCAGTGATGGAGAACCATTGGCAGGTTTGCAGCCAACCTGCTTTCAGTGGTGCTGTTGACACCACTGAAGGTCCAGGATGCCATCTAGAGGGACTTGGATAAGTTTGAGAAGTGAGCCCATGGGAATCTCATGAGGTTTAACAGGACTAAGTTCAANAAGGATTTGATGGGTGGGCTGTTCATTGGTTGAACCAATGAACCCATTCATACCCAGATGGTAGTGATCAACAGCTCAATCTTCACGTGAAGATTGGTAATAGATGGTGTCCCTTAGGGATCTGCCCTGNAGGACATGGACCTGTTGGAGTGAGTAAGGAGTAGGGCCACTGAGATGATTAGAGCTATGGAGCATCTTTCCTACACTGAAACGCTGAGAGAATTGTTGAACTTCATGAGATTCCCGTGGGCCCACTTCTCCATCTCACCCACATCCCTCTGCATGACATCCTGTCCTTCAGGAGTGTCAACCACACCACTTACCTTGGTGTCATCTGCAATTTTGTGGAGGGTGCATGCATGCAATACCCTCATCTATGTCATTAATGAGATATTAAATAACACTGGTCCCAATACCAGCCCCTGAGGGACATCTCTTGTCACTGATGTCCGTTGGGACTCTGAGCTGTTGACCACTACCCTCTGGATGTGACAGTCCAACTAATTTGTTATCCATCTAAAAGTCCACTCGTCAAATCCATCTCTCTCCAATGTAAAGAGCAGGATGCTGTAAGGGACTATGTCAAAGGCTTTACAGGAGATAAATGACATTCATAGTCCTTCCCTTGTCCACTGATGTAGTCATTCTATTCATTCTCTATTTCCAGTCACTGGGGATTTCTCCTGACTGCCATGGCTTTGCAAATATGGTAGAGAGTGATTTGGCAACTACGTTAGCCAATTCTCTGAGGACTTTCTGGGATGCATCTCAGTGGATCCTATAGATATATATGTTCTAGTTCCTCAGATGATCAGGAACCTGATCTCTTAAGAAAGGAAGCACTTTTCTCATCCAGTCCCCACCTTGCTGTCCATCCACTCAAGAGGTGTGGGAAGAGAGATAGACAATGAAAAAAGTTGCTGAGTATCTCAGCTTTGTCTCATCCATTGTTTCCGGTTTTCTAGTCGTGTCACCAGAGTACATTTTCTTTGACCATTCTTAATAACCATGGAGCAACCAAAGCAGCTATTTGGATAAGCAGCTTTAGATGTATTACATTCCTTTTGGTTTTTTATGTAGGTTTGAAGATAGAGATCAGAAAACGATGGATCGAGGTGGATGTGGTGGAAAGGGTACCAGTTGAATGACAGGTAATTTTTCCTGGTGCTTCTTTATTAAACCCTTCTCTGAACCTGCTGTTTTGCAGATACGATTGTCTACTTCAGTCAATGGCTTTTTGCAAGAGCAAAGACTTTCTCTGACCAGGCAGTACTGCAAAATCCCTGGAAAAGTGTATGTGCCATAATTTTTAGTATCCTAAAATTAAAAGATCTGGCAGACGGAGTTTTGAATTAATACATTACAATTGACAGCTTACTTTTGAGTAATCATTACAATTGATTGGCTTAGTTATAAGATCTCATACCATGCAAGAACTCCACAAGCCCTTAATAACATCATAGGTAAAATTAGACTCTAATTTTCACCTTCCAAGCTCTGTGGCAATGCTAAAACTTGATACTGTTTTTGAGTGTGGGATCATGTAAGTCCTATCTGTAATTTGGATATGGAACATGGGACTTGTTTTGATAGAAAGCTCTGTGTGGATTGGGATACTCAAGTTTCAGGCTTTTACACTAATGCACTTGTGCACATATTTCAGCCACCCCATTAGCTTGAGGAGACAGACAGTCGTTCTGCTGAGGTCACTGGCACTTCAAACCTGCTCAAGAGCTGCTTCAAAAAAGTTCTTCCTGTCTGCAGCAAGTACTCCTTGCTGAAAGTGGATGCTGAATGCACAACATCCATCTCCAGGCCTTTTTGTACATTGTGTTTTCTTGGCAGCATATACAAAAGAAAATACTTGACAATTTTTTTGTAATGTGCAACAATGTGCTGTGATCCTCATATGCCTCTGCTGAAAGACTTTTTTCTTCCTCTATTTGAAAATGTTTGTTGTTTACCCAGCTTCACATACCATAATTACCTTATTTCTAGGTCTTACGGGGTCTGTGTAGCCACTTCTGATGCCTCTTCCATGCCTCTGAACTGCTCTCAAAAGTTCTCTGGGTCTTCATGTCCTCAAGCACAAGATGTTCACCTGAGGGAGGATTTTTGGGCTCTGACTGTTCACTCAAGCCCCTGGGTCTTGCTCTTGGTAGACAATCATTTGTGCTTGACTGCTGCTTGCCAGCCAATTGGCCGGATGTGGAAGGACTCTGCTGATGAGAGCATCTGATCAATAAACAAGGGGCAAAAGAGAAATATCAGATGCCTGAAGGGCTTATGTTTTGTCACTGAGCCATCACACCAGGAGTGGGATTCAGAAACCCTGGCTGTGAGTCATGCATCCGTCTTGAGGTGACCTCGGGGACTTAGCAGGATTGCTGTGGAAGAGGTACAGGCTGCTGTATGAGTCATGGCATCAGGCAATAAATTAGCCAATATAATTCACTGGGAGCTTTATCTATCTGCATCGCTCTGCCTGATGTGCTCTTTCCCTTTGGGAAGCTTCTGATTAAATATACTTTATTTCTTCTATCGAAAATTGCTCACAAAAGATGCAATAAACTCAGGGGGGTCACCCACAAGTACTGCGTGTTATGCACAATGGTGAATAACGAGTAGCTTGCTTTGTCCCAGAGAACTTAGCAAACACTTCTTAAAGAGGGTCTCTAATTGACTTGCTTGTCTGTGGAGAAATAGGAAAGGAAAATAGGTTGTTTTGACCTACCTCTGCAGAAGAAGCTAATAATTTTTGATATGCTGGAACACTTTTAAAGCAGTTTTAAGCATAATCATTACCATGTATTAGGGTACTTGCAATGACTAATTCTTTCTGTGAAGCTTGCTGACATCCTTCCTGTCTGTTTAGGAAAATTTAGCATAAAACTAAGGGAACTGATCAAAAGGCTATGCATGTTCCTTGCAGGCTCTGGAAGATTGGAACTTCCCAAGCCAATTAAACTTGAAGCAAATTTAAACGGGGATGGATATCATCAAAGTCTATAGCTCATTTAAACAATGCAAATATGTCTTTTAAAAAAATAATCCTATGCTGTGGATATGAAAGAAGAAATGAAATCTTTGTCATAGCAGTCCTGATTGCCTGACCCATGATTACTTCATACCACATCTGCACCTTTGCTAAGATGTACCAGCTAATGCAGGAAAATATTTCCAGGCATATGAATGACAAGAAAATAATCAGAAGCAGTCAGCATGGATTCACAAAGGGGGAAGTCATGCTTGATCAACCTGATAGCTCACAGTGAACCGGCTGGCCTGTTGGATGAGGGGAGTGTGGGTACTGTACTTGGACTTCAGGAAGGCCTTTGACACTGTCTCCCACAAGATCCTCCTAGACAGGCAGTTGTTGTATGGCTTAGGTGAGCAGACAGTGAGCTGGGCTGAAAGCTGTTTGAATGGGCAAACCAAATCCTCATGATTGGTGGCACAACATCTAGCTGGCTGCCAGTGACTAGCAGTGTATCCCAGGGGTCAATATTGGGTCCTCCAACGATCTTCATTAATGATCTGGGTGATGAGGCAGAGCGCACAATCAGGAATTTTTTAGAGAACTTAAAACTAGGAGGAGTGGCTGATATCAGAGAGTCATGTTACCATCACAGGGGCATCAACAGCCTTGAGAAATGGGCTGACAGGGGCCTAATGAAATTCAGCAAGGGGAAATGCCAAATCCTGCACCTGGGGAGAAAAAAAAATATATATGCTAGGTACTGCCCAGCTGGAAACTAGCTTGATCAAATAGGACCTGGGAGTCCTGGCGGACACCAAGCTGAACATAATACAAGCAGTGTGCCTTTGTGGCAAAGAAGGAGAATGATTTCCTGGGCTGCATTAGAAGGAGAGTTGCCAACCAGCTGGGAGGTGATCCTGCTCCTTTATTCAGAGCTGGTGAGGATACCCCTAAAGTATTTTGTCCAGTTCTGCGCTCCTCGATACAGTAGAGCCATGAACATATTGCAGAGAATCCACGCTTCAATGGACCCTTCAATGGATGGGTCATTAGGGTGATGAGGGACTGGAGCACCTTTGCTACGAGGAAAGGCTGAGGGAGCTGGGTCTGTTCAGCCTGAAGAGGAGAAGGCCCAGAGGGATCTCATCAATGTCTATGAGTGCATGAAGGGACGCCACAAAGAAGGCACAGCAGAGCTCATTCCAGTGGTGCCCAGTGACAGGACCAGAGGCAGTGGGCACAACTGAAACATGGGAGGTTCCCTCTGAACTTCAGGATACACTTTTCCTTTGTGAGGATGACCAAACACTAGGGTGAGTTGCCCAGAGAGGTGGTGCAGTCTCCATCCTTGGAAATACTCAAAAGTCATCTGGACACGGTCCTGGACAACCGCTGTAGATGACCCTGCTTGATTAGAGGTTTCTTCCAACATGCACCATTCTGTGATTCTTTTATGCCAGAGAAAATGACGGAAGAGTGTGAACATGTGTGCGTGCACACACTGAGCACTCTCTCATCACTGTGTGCAGGGGCACTGGAGAGAGATAGGCAAAGCATTTTTTACAGGAGATGGGGATGCAAGAATCTCTCTTTGAAGGGGTGAAATCTGCATAGAACACCAGGAATTCTCTGGGGAAAAGTGTGCAATGGGGCACTAAGTGTGCACATAAGTCACAGGACAGCTGTGTTCTTGAATAACATGAAATCTGCTTTCTTTTCAGGAGGCAGCCTGTCTAAAACCTGTCAAATGGTGATGGCTTCCCTGAACCATCTGCTCCAGCAGATCATCAGCTGTCACATGGCTGCAGGCACCAGGAGCGGCTTGCTGAGATCCCATGGCAGCCCCTCACTCTCAGGCATTTCCCTGGCAGCCCCTCTTCTTGCTGCCTTTGGGAAATACCTGCTACTTCACCCTCTACCACCCAGCAAGCCGAGTATGTGAGAGGAGGTTTCTCAGCCAATGCCCTCCAGCAGCTGTGGGGCCACAGACACTCCTTGGGGACATCTCACCTCAGCCCAGCTAGCTGCTGCTGGTGGCCACTGTGAAGAGCCTTCAGAGCCTCTCTAAAGACCAGGGGAGAAAGGTGAGTTATGAGACAGGTATCTGCCAGCTCTGCTGTCCCAGTGATCGATATCTAGCAATAAGCACTGCTGGGGATCAGACCAAAGCACGTATACACTGTGAAATTTCCCTCTCTTTGTTTGGCTTTTGGGGACACCAGAGACCAAGATCAGGGAGTGACAGAAGTCTGTCCAGGCTTCCTTCCAACATGATGAACGTGCTTCTGAAGACTGCCTTCAGAGGAAACAGTGTTTGAGTTTGTACCCAAAGGTACCCTCCGTGAGGAGTTATGGGGAAGAATATGCTGAAATGGTTTTTAGGAATATCTTGCTGTTTTCCTCCATGGATAGTGCAATGAATGGGTAGGAAGTGGTAGTAGTGATAAGGCCTTTGTGATGGAGTGGGGAAAAATTAGATGTTCTATTGTCCAGAGAAAAATGCATGTACATCACCATGGCCCTTGCATGCCACCATGGTCTAAAAATTAAGAACTGACTTGTACAGACATCACTCATAAGAGTGGCTAAATGTGTACTTGATTAAACTTATTGCCCTACCCACTAATTAGGGAGCTTATAGGGACAGCTTCACAGATGGTAATATTTGCTTTTGATGGACTTGTTCCCTTTTCCCATAGGCTGCACCCAAAAGTATCCATTGTCTAACTAAGCCATCGCAGATGCTGAGATGACAAGAAGCATGAGTCAGTTGTGCTACTGTACTGTGTCAGGGAGCAGTATTTAAAGGAAGGATTGTGTGTTCATGGTGCTGGGAGCACAGATCTCTGAATGCTTTATGTATAGACCAGATCCTGCAATTTACTACATGAGGAGGTGTGTAACCACAAAGGTGTGAAGGGCAGTGATGGGGGAGGACTTTGCCAGCATTACACACATGTCAATGCAGTAGGGTGTTCTTGTGTTTCAAAGGCATTTGATGCAGGGGTGTAATAAGGTTTTTATTGCTGTATACTTGGAATGCTTGCAACATTTAGAGTTGGTAAAAACCTTGCATGCTAATATCAGGGGATATCAAATGGCTCCTGATTGCAAGTGTGGGTGTAAATACACTGCTTTTCACTCCATTTCCGTAGAACAGGCCTGTGTCTCTAAAGAAATGGGGAAGGATGCTGTAAAAAGTGCTACAAATGTTGCAGAGGAGGAGCAGAGCACTTGAAGGTCTCCAGCCATCCTGCAGGAGTGAGGGGTTGGTGCAAACCAAGCCTTCAGAACAGGCTCAGAAGGGCCAGACCTGTTCCTCTACCCACCCTCATTTCCCCTGCACTCTGCCCGGAGCAGAGACAATGCAGGCAACTTGAGGCACCTCCATTCCATTGGCAGGGATGTTCCTTACCACATCCCAGAGATCGTAACTTTAGAGGGTTCCAGAGAATATTTACCCAATGTGTTTACTATTGCTGACTCTTCACCGCCCATCACCAGCCATGCCCTGCTTGAGGCTCCATCTCTACATCCAGTATCAGGCATCAGGTGCTCTCTGTCCTCTGAAGAGGGATCTCCAGCCAACAAAGAAGGCCACATGGCAGGTTCCTTTTTTGCTCTGCAGGTTGCAGTGAAATACTGTCCAAAGCGTGTGCAAAACTGTTTAAATCACTTCCACCAAAGAATACATTTTTCATTGGCATGGTGGTAGGAAAGACAGGTAATAGAAATTTTCTAACTTTTTGCTCCTTCCTGCAAAGTGCAAGTGGTTCCTCAGACCCTGATGGCATTTTGGGTCATCAGAGTGTGTGGGCACTATCTCTTTAGCTGGCCTATTCCCAGAAGCCCTGTTACAGCAGGACAGCTGTCAGAGGCTAGCCCCAAGGCCTGCAGGGAGGACACTGCTGGAGGAGAGGCCAGTGTGCTTCCTGCTTCCTTGACTGCTGCACCACAAGCAGATGGGCACAACTCGTACAGCGCCACCCTGACACAGGATAGAGACTCTTGCCTAAGCACATCCTTGGGGCTTCCAGATTCCAAATGCCCTCCTCCCATGACTAACTTTCATTTTCCATCCAGGAAGCAATGTCCAGCTGAAGCAATAGAATATGGGCATCAGAGACTCCTTTTCTAGACAGACAGTTTATCCCAGGCACAGTCACTTGACTTGGACACCCTCTCAACCCATCTGCCTATGGAAAGTGACTACAGGCCAATCTGGAACCCTCCTCTGCTGCTGTCATGGTCTCTGAAAAGGAGCAACCAGCCATTGGCGTGTTTTGAATCGTACCTTGTGCTTTGACAGGAAGCTGCCATGTGGCAGGATGAGAAATTAATTAGCCTCATGCTGCTGCAAGCATTTCCAGTCCCAGTTGACAACAGACTAATTAAGAACCTCCCTGTGGTGTCTATTTTAGATAACCATTTACTTTGATACAATTTAACAAGGGCTTTTCTAATGGTTTATTTCACAGGCAACTCATTAGATTAATGTGTGGCAAACAGCAGGAACTTGAATAGATACTTTGAATTCCCAGCCACCAAAAGTCAATACAATTTTGCCAAAGAGAGCACTAATTTTATCAAGGCAAAACGTAGGCTTCCTTCTGATATTTTGTGTCATGTCATTTGTTTCCAGATGTCACCTTAACCTAGGTCCAGAAGTTTTGAAAGCTGAAGATGACCTTGTAAGTGCTGGTTGTTAGGAGCCAGTTAATGCCCCTGTATGGGATTTGCCCATCAGACTCACTTGTGGTGCTTGCAGACTGAGCACCAAGGGTGCTAAGTGCACCACACTATCAGTGCTGTCGGTTTCAGCATCTCCCTGAGGACTGAGAAGCCAAATTTCCTGCTAGCCAAACAATCCCTGCATCCATAACTATGCAAAATGCTGATACACGTACAACTCCAAGGCTTTCACAGGATCTCCCACAAAGCCTAACAGAATCAGAAAAGGGCCCTACATCCCTCAAATGGCAGGAAGGAGTGTCCTTCCTTTCTGCCTTAACTTTCAAATGTTAAACTTGACCCTACATAACTTCACCAACACAGTTTGTCTTTAGGAACCTACGGGAGTGCCAGATGTAGCCTGGACTAAAGTAGGGACATGGGTTCAAAGTGAACACAGAAGCAACTTGGTTTTCTCCACACAATCTGTCCTAATGGGAAAACGTGTAGGAGGATTTTACCTTCCCCTTCTGTCTCTGCACTGCCTCATGTTCACATATTACAATTGTGAGGGTGAAATATTTGGCTCCAAATTATGAGTGAGTGGATGGCAGCAAAGATGGCAGGTTGGACCTTACATAGCATATGATTGCACAGCTTAGAAAGAAGACTGGGGCTCTGGGTGGGGAAAGAGATCTAAGAAGATGAGTTGAAAGGCCTTACCAGGAGAATATGGTGGTGCCACAGCAGCAACTAAATACTCTGTGTGATTTTCAGCAGGATACAATTCTCCACAAGACTGAGATCAGGTTTTTCATTGTCACTAGAATTAATTGGGAAGGTCTCTTTGAAATGAATATTTGCACATCTAATATATTTTCTTTTTCCCTGGGGATACTAACCAGTTCCCTATTTTCAAACACCATCAGAAACTTAGGTTAAAGCCTCAGAGATTAATTTTGCTTCCAAGTTTGGTTGAAATTGGCTTGTGGATTTGGATACATAATTTCATTGGACAAATTGCTTGAACTGGGACTGCCTCCCTACAAGTCATCTGCTCAGAGCCACCTGCTCAGAGGCACACAGATCATCGCTGTTTGTTGGTGAAGAAGAGTGTTTCCATGCTTTTCTTTCTAAAATGCTACCCCAAACTAAAATCCCTGTATTCTTGTCTAGGATAACACATAGGAAGTGAAAACTAAAAACATTAATGGGGTTGTCAGTTTGCATTTCTCAGCACCTAATTATTTGTAATTCTTGCCTCACTCTCCCTCACTCCCAGAAATTTTGTGTGACCAGAATTTGGAACATTTCCCCTGTTTCGTGGCAACAGAGCTATGCTGTAGAGACTCCACAAAGCCACACACATTATGATTTTTATCCCTTGTTGCAGGCTGGCTGTGTGCAAACACTTCCTTCCCAGTCCTGTCTGAGCCTTTTTGGATGCAAGCAGCTACAGCAAATATCAAGTGTGACTTCATTTGCTGTAGCTATCTGCCCTCTGCCTCCTAATCCTTCAGGCTGTTGCTGCTTTCCCCTGTGCTGAATGCTGGGAGGCTGGTGACCCACTTCCCGAGACTGAAGGCACCATGGAACACAGGGTAGCTGCAGTGCCCAGCAGCTCTGCTGAAGCTGAGTGCTGACAGCCAGAAGGCAGTAAGGACTGAATGCAATTGCCTCTGAAATGCACACTGTGCACTTCCCCCAGCAGATGCTTCTGCCATAGCAGTGTGACAAAACGTGCTCTTGACTCACTCCTCGCAGGTGAATACTGGCTCAGTGCTATCAGCTTGTATTTCTTCCTGCCAGAAGCCTCCAAGGGCCCTGTTAAGCAGGGGGCCTCTAGAGAATTTTTTTCTGAGGAGTAGCTTTATATAAGCAGCCTGTGTCACATTGGTGAAATTTTTACTTCTGTCCTTTTCTGGATATGCCCAAATCCTTTGGGCATTTCATGGTGCCTTCCTGAGGTCTCTGGCACTGCTCTGCTGACTCCCACCTGGCATGTTACTCCCCTGGTTGAGCTCAGCCTGCCCAAAAAACAACTTTGTCAACCAGGGTGCTCATGTCAACTGCTGGGTGAACTGGATGAGCTGCAGTTGTCATTCCCTTTCAAACTATGAGATGGTAATTTTATTTACTATTAAATATCTTTTTCCAAGAATACTGTGTGGTTTCTAAGAATACTGTGTGTAAGATCCCCCAGGTTGTAAACTCACATGTCCTTTGTGCTTTGGTGTATTAACAGATGGGGTACTTGGGATGTTGCAGTACACAAGAGCCTGTCTGGCTTCTGAAGCTGACTTGACATCTGCTGATAATTTTCCAAAGCAGAAATTCTTTATGGGAACATGAAACCACAGCAAGGTCTTGTGGATGAGCTACATCTGAACACCAAGTGACCAAAACCCACCATGCTACATATTTCCTTGCTTGCTCAGAGGCTTGCTCAGCCCCAGCAGTAACACTGAACAGCACATTGTACCTGATTGTGCAGTTTTGATTTTCAGACTGCCACCAAATGTGATTTGATTCCTAGGTACTCTCTTGCCCTGGGTCCCAGGCATTGCACTTGGTTTCTTCTATACTCCTAGCTCCCTTCAGGGGCATGGCTGTCCTCAGGGATGACACAGTCTCCTGTTAAACACACTGGGAACAGCCCATGAGGCATGGAGTCCTTGGGCTTAAACTGTAGAGTATGATCCTATGTCTCTAGTAAGGGCATTAATTTTCCTTTTGTGAATTCCTGTCCTAAATCCCACCTTATTCTGCCAAGGAGAGCCACCAGCTGCCATGTTATCCCATGGCCTTTTTCAGGGTTGCTGTTTCCAGCAAATAAAGTTTCTAGTAGTGTTTTAACATTCATTCAGACCCTGTGTCCCTGTCAGGATCTTTTCCACATTTCCTATTCAGGAGCTACCTGCAAATCATATAATCAGTCAGAGGGACAAAGACTGGATAAAACATTCCTCAGCAACATGTATTAGACAGATTAATCCCCTGTGATCAAAGGCCCTGTCCTTATCCTGTTAAATTTAATGGAAATTTAACCAATAACCTCAGAAAACCAGGGTATTACTCTCCCTGATTAGTGGACAAGACCATTCCAACATTATACCTTCAGAAGAAATTAAATCCCTTTGCCTACTCTTTGGGTGGGGGGAACTGTTGGGGAAGATGAAACAGAAAAGCCTTATAAATATGATTGCCTGGTAAAAGATTTTGAGATTGNCTCTTTGGGGTCTGCTCCAAGCTGTGGCTGGCAGCTCCAAGCAGGGCCTTAGCACCCACACCCTTTATAATAAGCGGCATATTCCAAGACCTGGCTTCAGAGATCTCTTGTCTCCATGTGTCCTGGACACCAGCACTCCCTACAGGGAACAAAGCATGTATAATGCTTCCTCTTTGGATGATGTCTGTTCTCACAACTGGTAATCATCTGAGACAGGAGCTGGTGTCCTGTCAGAGGAGTGTGCTGTAGCAATTTCTCTCATCATCATATATTTAGCCCTGAGTTTGGAAAATGGTTCCTTCTAGATGGGAGCTGAGCTAAGTTTATGTCCATGGTTGCAGCTGTGCATTTCTAGTCCCCGTTACCATTGGTGCTGAACTTCCACTACTTTTTATTTGTTCCTAGGAGACTTGGTGGAGGGGTGTTGAGATAATTTCTCAGTCTTCTCCTGAAATTTTTATTTCTGGAGTATGTCTCAAATGTACTTAGAAAAAAAGGAATGAAATTCAGCAGTATGACTGTGCTAGCAGAGCAAATGTTTTGCTGGTGGTAGCTATTTCCCCCATCATGTTAGCACTGAATTTGTTCTGGTATTCCTGAAATGTCTTTAAACACTTCATTTCTTCTTTAGAGTGAGCCAAAATGCTTTCTTGTGTGAAAGCTAGCCCTGGGAAGACTAAGTGTGCTAAGCCTCTTAGGAGAGCAAAATTGTGCCTGTGTTTAGACTTATTCCATCACCCTCTGTGGCACTTGAGCTGATTCCACTTTTTATGCCTATCACTTTCTCATTTCCTTTGGCTACGATCCCTCTTTCTTTCTGCTGAAATGTTTGGAGGGCAGGCAATTCCATGGCTGCCTGCAGATGAAGCCAGATCAGCTTTCAGCACTGAGCTGTGTAACAGCTGCCCACTGTCACTTCAGAGCCAATTTTGGGACAGTGTCATCAGCTTTGTCAATCCCTATGTCCCAGGGAGATTTTTAGTGGATAAAAGCTTAAGTGTGTATTAACTGGATCAAATTCTTAAATGTACTTCTGAGACATGAAGTGTCAAACGGAACACCCAGCTTTCACTAACCACACAAAACTGTAATTCATTGATATCAGAGTTCCATGAATTCCAGCTATCCATAGGCACATGATATCTAAAAGATTGTCCTGTGCTCACCTGAGCCTGTATATGAATATGTGAGAATGAGCAAGAAAAATTTCAGTAGCCTTTTAGCAAATTTTGCTTCTTTTTTTT
>VXBC01001556.1:173702-240826 GCA_013399945.1 Ploceus nigricollis | reverse complement strand
CGGCCCGGCCCGGCCCCGGCTGGAGCGGTGGGGAAAGCGCGAAGGACGGAAAGGGAACCCCTGGGAATTCGGGCTGCTGGGCACGCCTCGCATGTGAGTAAAGCTCTGAATTTCTGTAGGCGCGGGAAGGAAAGGGGGTTTGCTGCTAGCTTTCCCTGCTTCGTACGGCTTAGCGCAGCTTCAGCCCGACTTGTAGATGAAGCGTTACCTGAGCATCATAGACTGCCTTTAGGGACTTAAAAGGTCATCTCGTTCTAACCGCCTGCCATGGGCAGGGACACCTTCCGCTAGACCAGGTTGCTCAGAGTCTCATCCAAGCTGGCGTTGAACACTTCCAGGAACGGGATATCCATGCTTGTTCCCGTGCCTCCACACCATCCTTGGCTTCCTCGGCCCTTCCCAGCTCAACCGGGAACCCAAGGGACCACGTTTCTCTTTACAGCCAGGAGGCTGGAGGGCTTTTTAAGTAAGATGTTTGCAGATCATTCGATCTTGGCTCCGCTGTGGTGTGTACGAGGAGCTGAGCCCTGCTGTGGGTGAGCCCTGTGTGAGGGCACAGCTCATTCCCATTTTGCTGGAAATGGATCAGAACAGCCTCCTGTAACAGCATTGCATCACTTCCCTGGTGTCGGCTCAAGCTCCATGTCTGGGCTGGCTTTTCCCGTTTGAATTTCCTGTTTGATGATTACTAGGTGCTCTAAAGCAAAAGTAAAGCCCACTAGCTGCCTTTGGGAATTCAGTGAACAAGGTCAAAGACCACCAGCCTATGCAGTGGATGCTGCTGCTGGCTGATTCTCCTTTAACTGCCATTCTCCAATCGTGCTCACCCGTTTCTGCCTCTGTGTTGAACTAATGTGTCAGTGGTGTTTTTCAGGTGGATCTTCACACGTTTTCTGGTCCTGATGGTGCAGAGACACTGGCAGGAATGGAGACGTGGTCAAGACAAAGTCTTAAATAATGCAAGTGAAGACTCAGAGTAGTGTGTCCATGCTGCTCTTAAAAGCAGACTCTTGTAATGTTGCTCTGCTTTCTGATGCAAATGCAGGAAGAACAAAAAAAAGCATCTGGGTTTGATGATGTTACATTTCTTCATAAAAGAGTCAGCAGCCAGTTTGTTGACAGTATTGGTATAAGAGACAGGCATTTGTGTTTAAAGAACTTGCAAGTTTGAAATCCACATAAAACCCAAGTTATTGGGTTCTGGGAGTGGGCCATAGTCTGTTAATAGTGGAAACACTATGATCAAACATCTGTGTTTATCTGTATTGTCCATGGTTCTCTGTTATGGATCTTCTCAGCAGACTTTCCCCAGGTGCCAAAATCAGTGCCAAGAGCTTGAGTGGTTGGGAATGTGCCATAACTTTGGGATTTCAATGCAGATTGTTTCTGTGGATCTTGACTCTCAGGTGTAAAGTTTCCCTTTACAATATCCTGAGTATAAATCAGCAGAAAGGAGAGTAGACAAAACCATTTCAGTGGAAGAAAGGGATTGCTGAACAACACAGCAAATCAGGGGACCCTAGAAGCAGAGTCCTAGTCCAGTTGAAACTTGTGTGCGCTTGAAGTCACAACCCCTGAGTTACCTCTCTAGTACTGTCAGTGCCACTCTGCACCCCCTGTACCCTGCCTGAATTGCTGGCATTGAATTTCCAGGTGTCCTTATTTGTTTGTTTGTTTATTTATTTGCTGTCACTTCCAAGTTAGGTAGCAAATTTAAAGGAGCAGTAGATCAGTCCCTGTTGGATACAATTGAAATCTCCTGGTCTTCTGTAGTCCAGGCATACTTTATAGTCACCTGCAGCAAGATCCATCCCTGGAAAAACTGTGGTGTTTGAAGCTGGGTATATCAGTTCCAATTGGTTTGGTTTTCATTCCTGTTTTTTGAAGTTCTGGGCAGCTGCAAGCCTTGACCAGCTAAGCGAGTAAGGGCAGAGGTCATCTCCTTACCCAAGAGTCTGAAGAAGCTCAGGAGCCATGTGTGATCTCTGCTGATGCTGCTGTTTAAGGAAGGATTTTGAGGTGTGGAGTCAACATTGTGCTCCCAATAGCTCAGGAGGCCTCTGACTATGAGGCAAATCCTTTTGCAGCAGAGCAGGCAAAATGTGATGAGACAGCCTTGGATTCGTGTGACAACGTGCAGGTATTGAAGGACAGCAATAAAAAAAGCAGAACTCACAGGATGCCATTTTGTGTCCTACAAAACATAAATCTAATACTTACATCGTTGCAGTCTTGCCAAATTTTAGTCAACCTGCCTGAAATACGTGGCTATTTGGCATATGAGGGAAAGCAGCATAAACTAGTAAAATCTGCCAGTAGGTCAGTTAGGGAGAAAGCAGTTTCATTAACGCTTTTCTTTTTCTGCATTTGTTTTCCTTCCTATTGTTTTCTTTTACTCCAAGGTAAATGAAGAAAAGCTTAAATTACTAAACTATTTTATTGATATTTGGAACAAAAAATCCTGTGGTGCTTCCTTTTTGTACTCTAGCAGTGGCTTTTCTATTGTCCAGGAGTTTGTAGTAAAATGACCTGCAATTTACATGTCCTTGTACTACCTACATTAAAGTTCTGGTGGGTGTTGTGTGATGATCTTTGTTTTGACAGTATATGGTGGTCAAGAAAGTGGGGAAGCTGATCTAAACCCCAGGGTTTTGGGTTGTTTTTTTTCCCCACGAAAAAAGGCAAATGATTTTGCTGGCAATAAGGAAAACCAATACATGGGTAGGAGAATTATTATTGAAAATAGGAAAAAAGTCATCACGATGCTGTTTATCACTATGTTGAAGAAAAAATTGCTTTTTAATCTCAGAAATACTTTCTAGCTTTGGGTAGTAAGGGGAGTGAAGTAGTCTAGGAAATGGGTTATTATAAAGAAAAAAGTACAGGTTTTTTTAAATTAAAATTTTAAAAATCAAGACTAAATGCTTTGGTTATAGACCTTAATTATTATTGTTCTGTCTTGCTTGAATCATGTGGTCATTTTTGTCTATTGCCCTCTGTGTCCTTGGTTAGCATGAGTTTAAAACCTGGATTGTCTTTGAAAGGCTTAATGCTGGAATTCATCTGGGAGTTAAGTGATAATTCATGGTCATAAGAAGTCCACACAGTCACCAGGTAAGCAGCAATATCCATCCCTTGCAGCAACATGTCAGTAATTCAGTCCAAACATAGAGAACCATGAGTTTGTGTCATCACCTTAACTGTATTCTGAGCTGTTTGATGAAATTCAGAAAGCAGGGCATTTTGGGGTCTTCTGTAGATTTGCTGTGTAAGAGAGACCAGTTCTCTGCATGCCAGCATGAGCACAGGGACCTCTTTGCTGAAGCTCTACCAGCAGAAGAAACAACTGTTAGAAGATCTGTATCCTATTTTTGCAGTATATAGGTCTATGTTATACTAACTGACAGTTTCTGCTGACTTGGAGAAATAAATAATGTCAAAAATTATACCTGTCCAGGAGGTGGTTCCTTTTGAGTGCTACTCTTGGTAGTTTTTTAGTTTTTTTCAATTGTGTCTGTACCTCCCACCTCCAGCATTTTTGGTTGTGTTTGTTGTGCATTCCAAATGTGGAAATGCTTTCATTTATGGTAATAGTTTCGGGTGAATGTCTGTCTTCCTCCTGGGAACCAGATGTGGCAGCTTATGACTTGCCACCTTCCAAAGAAATCACTGGTTTGACAGGAGATGATCCTGGACAAGGATCGCTGCTCTTCTAAAACAGTGCAGAGAAACTGAAATTTCTTGCATGCATTTCCATGCGGGAATTTGAGAAGCTGATAATAAAATACTGTGTATATATTAACTTGTCTTCAGATTGATAGTTGTAACTTAATAGAATTTGGCAAATGCTGTAAAGAAGAGGAAAAAAAATCCCATCTTTTTGTTTCTATGGTGGTTTTATGTGTATTGACTTAATATTAGTTGCTGGGCTGATACCTTTGTAGCCTACTGGTTTTCTGGCTTGGAAGTGAAAAACAAATCACATTTCTAAACCAGCTCTGAGCAAAATTATTAGAGTTTTTGTGTAAACATTTGAAAAGAGCCAATCCTGATGCTCAGCAAACCAGGTGAATGGATAGCTCGTTAACTTTTGTTAATCCTGGGACAGAATCCAATATTATCCAGTATACTTTATCGTGTGGTATTTTTGTTTTTCTCCAAGAACAGAGGATGTCATGTACTCTTACTGGATTTAATTTAGTGCTTCATTCACAAATCTTTTTGATAAAGTATCTGGGAATTACTTATTTTAAAAGCCTCAACTGTTGTGTATGTTGCTTTTTATGTGGATGTCTAAAAGGACAAAATCTTCAATAACCAATCTAAAACACTATTTTGGCTGTAATCTCTGTTCCCTGTCCATTTCTTACAACATCAGCCATTTTTAAAATCAGGTATTTTGCACATGGTAGATACTAAATCTTGTAATGGTGCACAGGTGAAAGTTTTAAAGGTGCAAACAGCAGAAGCAGCTTTGGGACATTGGGTGTGGCAGAGTCAGAGCCTCAGCTCAAGAAGCTCCAGCTTGCATTTCCTAAACACAAACAATGACAGTTCTCCATCCTTGTCTGAGCAGTTCAGGATTCCCTTACAGCAATGGGTGAGTCAGGGCATTTCAAATGAAATAAAAAATTGTGCTTAAATCTGCAGACTTAGTTGCTGTAGGACAGCTCTCTTATATTTTTGAATCTTCCCAAAATGAGGTGGCATTCCATTAATTTGATGTATAGGACACAATGGGGTTGTACTCAAAGCATGTAAATGTGTTCATCATATGTAACTGGAAGATAAGCAAAACACCAAACTGAAATGTGCTCTTTTTTTGTTTGCTGGTTTTTATTTTCTTAAGTTTGCTATTATCAAGAGGCAGGTTATGTTTAGAATTTCTCTAGGAGTGCTCCACTGTGTCTTCTGTGTGTCAATAAGAGTTGGATCAGGCCTCTCACAGAGCTGCAAGCACCAGGATGATGTGAGGAAGACAAGCCCACAGCTTGACATTCATAAAATCCAAAGCTAACCCTGCCTTTAAGTACATTTTTCCTTGCTTCCCCCTTCAGCTGCACTTCAGTTGGGAACCTGTGAAACAGGAAATCCCTGGGAATGGTTGGGAGAATTTCCCATCTTACAGTTTCTCAAGATACAGTTTGGTTTGTTTGGAAGCTTGCAATTGTGTATTTGTATAAATATACTCAGTGCTCATGAAGTCAGTTTGTGAGATGTGCTTCTCTAATGGTGTTTTGGTTTGGTTTTTTTGTCTGTAAATGAGTCCTGTGGTGGTTTTCTCTTGTGAGGAAAGTCAAAACAGTGTTTTTCTCCATGGATATGTAATCCCAAACTGAGAGCTGAGTGAGAGGAAGGAAATTGCCGTTAGTCTCAATGGGACAAAAGTTTATTGGGAATTGGGGTAGCAAAGGGAAGCTTCACTGAGCATCTGCAATGTTTTCCAAAGTCTTGATATCCTTAACTTGGTTCTTTTTCTGCCACTAGTGGATACACAAAATTTCACTGGAAATTGTGACTTCAGATCTTCACATAACAAAATACTTGTCCAATGGCTCCTTAGTATCGCTGAGAAGAAAGTCCCTCTAATATTCCTTCCTCTCAATCAAAAATATCCACATCCCCTGCTTACACGTAGGCATCCAAGCTACTGGAGTCTGATCTAGAGACCACAAAAGTAATGATGCAACTGGCACTATTTTAAAGACATAAAGGTTTGAAAGTGCGTGGATACGTTTCTTCCCAAGGGTAATCTATATAAGGACCAGGATATGGTCTTAAGAAATTTATATTGGTCCTGTTCAGATCATAGTTTTTGTTTCCTATACAAAGAAGAGGACAAATGTGTGATTTTTAAGTACTTCTGCTGTCGATCATGTAATTGGTTTGGGGCTTTTTTAGTAAGTGATTGGTTTTGTTTTTATTACCTATTCCTTCAGTGCAGGCATATCTCTGATGAAAAATCCCACCATCCCAAGGACCTGAACCTGCAGGTTCTAGAATACCTTCTGAAGAGACTTTCTGCTCAATAAAGTCCCATCTTTAATGGATCAATCCAGATAAGCTTTCAAAATTTAAATGCTTATCAGAGTTCCTTTATTCAGGAAATCAAGTAAATTGTAAATTCAGTGTTGTTCCTGGTTTCTGTTACATCAACCCATGCTAAACAAGACATCCTGCACTATTTATGCTTCTGTCTCTGAAAACAACTGAATACAATATATATGATTAGTGAAGAACAAAACACTTACTGTTAAGGCTCTTTTATGACTCAGTTGAATTTTTTCATATCTATTTGGGGTTACTCATTTTGCAAGGTAGGTGCTTCTTGTCAGCGATCTGCAAAAAACGCATGGGAAATACAAGTAGGAGGATCACAGTTTCTGTCTCCCAGGTGGGGTGGTTTGGTTCCAAACCCTGCATGGGTGGGTGGTTTCATCCTATACAAGAAAGGGAGATCCCGACAGCAGCTGGTGGTGCCCAGCAGTGGGGCAGGAGGAACGAGCAGGAACTGATGCCCAGAAGTTCCACCTGAACATGAGGAAGAATATTTTCCTGTGCGGTGACCAAGCACTGAACAGATTGTCCATCGAGGGTGTGGAGCTTCCCTCACTGGAGATCTTCCAGACCCCTCTGGACACAATCCTGTGCTGTGTTCTCTGGGATGACCCTGCTTGAGCAGGGAGGTGGGACCAGGTGACCCATGGTGGTCCCCTCCAGCCTGACCCATCCTGTGAGTCTGTGAACAAAGAGGAGAGGTTAGAGCCAAGCATGTGAGGTGGATTTGAGCAGTGGTTGGACAAAGGCCTTTTCTGTAGCTGAATTCTTCTGACCAGTCACTCCAGCTCTTCTTTCTGTCCCTATCATGTTTTCCACTAAGTGTGTAGAACATGAATGTGTTAAAATGACAAAGTGTCTGACAAAAAGCAGAAATGATCATGTGGTTTGGGGTTGATTTGGTTTTTCTCCCCAGTCTTAGGCAAACAAATGATTGTGTCTTTTTTTGTCCTTGTCAAAAATGACCTAGCTGGGTCACCAAAATGAGGGTGCCTCAGGAGGGGTCCCATCACATTTATTTGGGAGAAGCATCCCCTGTTTCTGACAGTCCCCTCCCTGCCACTGTTACTAACCCTGTGCCATCCCTCAGCGATACTGATTTAACTGTTCACAAAGCTATATTGGAAACTGAGGCAAAGTCATAGAAATAGCCTCGATTAAAAAAAAATAAACCAGCCTCCACCCCCCTCATAAAAAGAAACAAACAGAAAAAAACCCCAAATCAACCAACCAAAAATCCTCAAAACAAACAAAACCCCAGAAACTTCCAGAGGGGAGGTGAAAGCCACTTCCAGACAACTTTTATGGTCATTATTCCCGTGCAATATTGTGTGGCACGCTGAAAAATATTTAAGAATAACATCAATTTAATGTGAAATCAAATGCCAGAACGGATGATACAGTGGTTGCATTATTGAGTAGCATACTGAATTCAATTAAATCTTGTCTTGTTAATAAATCTTGCATCACTGCTGACAGCTGCTGTGAAGAATCCTGAGATTGTTTTGTAAGGACGTTCAGCCTGTTCCTAGCGGTGCCTGAGGAGCTGGTGGATGGCTGCCCAGCACAGTAAAATGATTGCATCTTGTGAGGTTGACTGCAGATTGCTATCACAGTAATAAAAACCAAGTTAAAAATTACAAAAACCTGGTACCTCTAAAAGCTTATGAGCCATAGAAATGACCTCCTACTAACTCCTTACTATTTCTGAGTAATTGTTTCTTAGGTTGCTGGCTAGATTTTAAGTTGGAAGAATTGGACAAATTGCTGTTGGTCTTTATCACAATCTCTTTTTCTGCTGTTCTGATGCAGCAGCTGTTGCTGAGAATCAAACCCCTGATCCACAGAGAAGGAGGAATAATTCATTTTTCCAGATAACACTTGCTGCATTACCTGTGTACACATTTCCTTCCCAATGGAGCATGGGCAAAAAGGAGCAAGTTCTACACAGCCGGCAAGGCTAAAAACGAAACATAATCTACAACTGATGAAACTGGTAGATTATATAGGAAAATACTTCACACTCTTCTTTCATTCTAAATAAAACTCTTACCAATTTTTTTTTCACCTGATTACTGTTCTTACTTACACTTTTTTTTCCATGTCACTATTTACAGAAGTTCCTAAGAATTTGTGTCTTTTGTATTAATTCTTAGGTTTAGAACTATAGAGATTATCTTCCTGAACTAACCACTCCCTCTTAAGCCCAGCTTTAAGATGTTTCCATTATGCTTATTGAGAAGTTTAGGAATTAGAGATGTCCATTCAGAAAAGTGTTTAAAGTAATGATAAATAAACAAGAAAGACCATGAGGTTTAAAGATTAAAAATTAAACTTTTAACTACTATCTCCTTGCTTTGCAGCCTTAATATGTGCACTGTGATTCCTCCTCTACATTAACATTCAGAAAGTTTTTCCCCATGAACATGTAATTGTTTGTATTAGAAGCTTAAATGTTGTACTCAAAATTAGAATCATGCCTGTGGGTATTTAAAATGGAAGAATAATACCAGCTAATGACTTCAGAGTAACTTGTAAAATTACATCAGGGAGAGTACTTCAGATTTTGCAGATTGGCCAAATTTATATTGATGAGAAATACATAAGATTTAGCTCAGTAAAATTTAATGAAACCAAGCATATATTGAGGAAAGGGAAGCATGCAGGCTTATTTGTTGTAACCAGAAATTTGTTAACTTTTATTTCAGAGATAAATGAAGTTCTGCTTTATGGAAATTTCTGGTTATTTATCTAAAACATTGTTATACCTTTTGATGTATACAGTTATATGGTCTTGCAGATAAGTTTCTTTAGTAAATTGAATTTATTGGAAGTTGTTTATTCACAACAATAAACGTATATCTTCACCAGGAGTCCACAAAGGCATATTCCTGTGCAGAAAGAATTCAGTTGGTTTGAAATACGAAGAAAACCAGAAGAGTTGCAGTTCAGAGTTCCAGGTGTTTTCTAGAAAATTACTCCATCACTTGTCTGGCTGTTTTCACCCTTGTAACATATTTTTGTGTTCAAAGATAACTCACACCTCCTCTGAAGAATGCACAGCTCTTACCTTGGGCTGGGTCAGTGGGCTCCAGTGCTCAGGTCACCTACAGCCGTCATCTGGCTTGCCATGTGAGCCATGATTTGTATCACAGGTTCTAGTTCCTCCAAGAAATACTGCTTCTCACTTCTCTCCTCAGAATTTGGTGTAACTTCATTCTCTATTTTCAGTAGAGTTTTGCTTTATCTAAAAGGGTGGGTGCTATAAAAAACTTTTTGCTGTGGAAGGTACAAGAGACAGCAGTTTGGATCTTGCTATTAATTGCAAAGAGCCAAGAGGTTCAAGATGAAAATAGGATCCGTATTGTGAACTTCCTAGTGAAGATACAGAATTTGGAAAGATTAGAATGGAATTAGTTAATTAAATAACTTATTTATTTATAAAATAATTGGAGAACTTCTGGTAAAATACTGGACACTTCAATAAAAGTGTTAAAAAAAAGGGAAGTACAAATTCTAATACACCCATGCTTTAATGAACCAGATAAATCTTTCAGGCAATCAGTGGATGCACGAGCACTAAAGTAGAACAATATAAATCCCACGTTTAAAGTTAGGCAGTTTATTCAGTGATTGAATCAAATTAAGAGCATGTGTGTGATGTTCTACTAGCACAGAAATGCTATAGGGAATGAACAAAAAGGTAAGCCTAATAATGTTATCCATAGAACATCTGAAAGGAAGCAGAACAGAACAACATGTTTTAACCAAACAGCTCACAAAACAGGCCTCTTATGTATCAAAGCCAATTAGGACAGAGTCCAACAATTACAAAAGATATTTAGTCACAAAGAGATACCCAGCAATGTTTTGTCTTATCTCTGAAGCAGATCATTAAAGGCTTCCTGTCATATTTCTTCATGACTTCTTTTCAGCAAAGTCTATTTCCCTCTCCTCAGGAGGAGAATGGGACCTACCAGAGCACCTCACTTGGCCCCCTCCCAGCCACCCCGTGGGCTGCGATCCAGGCAGGGAACAACAATCAACCTGCACCAGCAGAGCTCTGATTGCTGCCTTTCCTGATTGTCCTCGTCACGCTGCACAACGTGGGCTCCAAATTCTGATCCCATCCAAGCTGCGGCACATGTGCAGAGAAGCTTCTGGATGTACCAGGGAGTCATTGCAGCACGAAGCTGAGCCAGGAGTTCTGCCACAGCAGTAATTTGGGTGCTGCTGGCCTGGCACAGTCTCAAATTCCTGGGGAAAAGATAGGAACTGCCTGTAACAGTTAATGTAGGGAGAAGTAGGGTGGGCACCAGGTGAGAAGTTTCTCTTCCTGTCAACACCAGCTTTTCCTTTCATATGATTTTCTATGTGATCATCTGGGGCACAATCCTTGAACAAAGCAACAGCAACTCTTTTTACATTTGAAGGAAGTCTGGATGGAATAGGCCTCCAGCAGGTTATTGGGGAGACTTTCATTCCTCTGTATACGAGAAATGGGGGGGAATAGAGGTAATTAGCCAGCCTGTATCCCAGACTGATGCCTAAAGGTTCCATTGTTCATTTATACATAGCAATATTTTAAAAACTACTTCTCAGATTAATGTATTTACATGCTCTCAGTTGGCTCTTTTTCTCCTTTCTTGGCCATCCTCCACAGACTTGTAGTGGAAATCACTGCACAGTTCTCCCTCTCTACTTAGCCTTTGTGTTTCTAACTCAAATGTATCACACTTTCAGGGGGAAATATATGTGCCCCACAAGTATGTTTTTCCAGGCTTCCTCCTTGTCACTGTAAAATCCATGTAAAGCATCTCCTGCTGTTTGTCTAAGCAGGGAGAGAAATTGTGTCATCCTCCACCACAGACACTTCATTGCCACTTGACCTGTCTACAGTCCACTGTTAAGTCCTATCCATAGGTAATCTGACTTTTTAATGGGAAGTGTTTTGGTTTAGAATAAGGCAGATAGTGTCAGTGTTTCTCATGCAGGTTTTTGCCCTCACTTTATTTCGATTTATCCTTCAATAATGAAACAACTGAATATAATATGGGAAAATCCGTTTATTTTCTGAAATTAAGTGAACTTCATCCAAGCTCAAAATCCTACAGTCACTTTTAGCATTTGCAAATACACACTCAATAAAATATTTTGACATCTAGACTGTCAGATAATCTGTGAGTAACAGTTACATCATTCAATGAGAGAACTGTTAATTTCCAGAGTAATTTATTGGGAAAACAAAGCATTTACTGCAGTGAAATACACTACTGGATGCTAGAAAAGCTACAGAACATTTTTGCAAGTGAAGTAGTTGGCTTCAGAACACAGAATATTCTCTTGTGACAAAAACACGGGAAAATAAGAGATCCCTGCTGGCAAACCTCACTGAAGAGAATGTACCTGCAGAAAGCAGTGGTCACAGACCTCCAGGGAGCTTTAGGATCCTCATGCAGAAGAATCTAATGCATGGTACAAAGAGCAGGAGTGCTCAGGGTCACACTCCTTACAGGACAAGCTCGTGGGGCACAAAGGTTCATGCACCAAATACTTTACTTGGAGTGATTTTTGAAAGCCGGAGAAGTTCTCAGCACTGTGGTGCCATGCCCAGAACAAGGCGCTGTCTCTGGGCAGAGGTGACAGCTGGCACAACGCAATCATGGCTCTGGAGAGTTCCACAGTGGTTGGTTTTACATCCTCCAGTTCTGCTTCACTGCCATTTCTCAGTTGCCTTTGTCTCTTCAAAAGTTGTCTTGTTGCTGTAGGGAAATGTCAGAGCATTATGTGTAATGATGGTGGTGATCATTCCCAGAGCACCCAGAGGACTGAATTCCAGGTTTTGAGTGTTGCTGTTGGATGTGTCAGTCTGAGGCTACAGAGTGTGTCTACCTTTCATCTGGCTTAATTTAATTTGTGCCTCATATTGACTTACACATAAAATTTAAGTTAGGATTGTGGCTTCTTGGAAACAAAACAAGGGATTTTTCATGCATTTTATTGTGTAATTAACAAATAGTAAATTGTTACCCTGCCTGCTGCTGTTGGCAGTGATGACAATAAAAGTCAGGATTTTTGAGAAATAAGCAAGACCACGTCATGGAGGAAAATCAGCAACTTTAAAGATTATTCAGTCCTTAAAGAAAGGTGTTTGCAGCATGGGCAATCTCAGCTTTCAAGGTCTTCTTAACTCTGCCCTGTCCAATTAGCCCACCAAGGCTCGCTGGAACCTTCCCCTGATGGCTGATGCCACTCGTGGTGCTCTGAGAGTTGCTTCTTCCAGAGGCTTTTTTCCTGTGCTTTCCCTGATGCAGGAGATGTTCTCCCTTTTCAGACAGACTAAGCCATGAGATCCAGGGAATGAAATAATTTTCTGAGCTTCATGAGTTCTGCGCCACTTTTAGAAATTACAACATAAAATGTCTAAGACACCATTGTAGATTGTTACACCTCACCTGATCTATATCAATCTTTTATCCCATTGTCATTTTTAGTCGACAACAAATTATTGTGGAACTTCTTTCTTTTATCATTTTCATTTGTCTTCAGTGAAACTAAAAAATTACAAACTCTTGCCATATTCATCTTTATTTACCTGTCTTATTTGTTTTTCTACATTCTTTTTTCTGAAGCAAAACAGAAGAGGGGAAAAGAGAAGGCTAAGGTTAAAGAAGGAAAGGAAAGAAAACCAAAACCAAGGAGGAAGAAAAAGATTTTGATCCTTTTTTATCAAAACTTTTCACTTGAGAAAATACCCTATTTAATTTACAGTTATCCCATACAGAATAACAATAGTTTTGTCTTTTTAAAGAATTCTCTACCATTTCTAAGTAAATTAGCACAGCTCCACCCAGGTCAGTTGAGGACAAGCTTCAGCCATTGTATTAGCCCATACTTAATGTGTTTTAAAATACTTAATACAAGATATGGGGTCTGAGTTAGGGATTGAAGGGCTGTAGCCTTTAGCCTTCCCTTCTGTCTCCTCACTGTCATATTTTGCTCACAGTCTTACTGCCTCAGACTTGGATTATCAGCCCTTTTTTGTCAATAAAGCATCCAGCCTATTAGAACCTTTTGTATAAATTATAATCGTAAGAAATTTGAGCCCAATTCAGCTAAAAAATTACAATATTTTTGCAAAATCACAGCCAATTTTAAAAAGAAGCAGTTTAAGCTTTTAGAAGTGCATTCTGGATGTTGTTGTGATTTATGTGCTGTCAATTATTTTTCTATGTATTGAAAAAACCTGTCAAGTTTCCATCTCACATTTCATAAATCAGGTTTTTCTGCATCCAAAGCACGTGTCAGAAATCAGTATCTAAACAAGATGCCAGTTGGCTTCTCCATGTGGCAGCTTGTAAACAGAAATATTTGGGGACTGCGCATTTATGACATGCCATGTAATGTCATGTATAAACAGCAGTTACTGGAAAATACTCTGTTCCTCTACATTGCTAATAAGATGATAAATCATGCTTGCACTGCTATATCACAGTTCAGCAGGTAGAACTTTCCAAATTCAGGTGGTGGTGGTGGTGTTTTTTCAAATAGGAGTACTGAGAGGTTAAATATTTTATTAGTGACCTACCTGTGCATCAGAGTGATATGTCAAAATTGACGTGGTGGTTTGTTCATTTTTCTTTAAGTTATTTGGAATATTTTTTCCCTTTGTTTTGGTCAGAGACAAGTTCTGGTTGTACTGAAATCAGTGAAGCACATTCATCTAATGTCAAAGGGATCAGGAATCTGCTGTCAGAGGACAGGGGAAGCCTGCTCAGGGTGATCTAAAACCTGGCCTTGGCAAAAGGGGAAGTCCTGGTGTTGCTTCCACCCATGGCCAGATTTCTGGTTGCATCTTTCATGCAGGATTAGTGATCCAGGTCTGGGGCCTCCAGCACAAACATGGAATGAGTCCAGAGGAGGGTCATGGAGCTGGCCAGAGGGCTGGAGCACCTCTGCTGTGACAGAGGCTGAGAGAGCAGGGGCTGTTCAGCCTGGAGAAGGCTCCAGGGAGACCTTAAAGCCCTTCCAGTGCCAAAGGGAGAGCCTACGAGAGAGCTGGGGAGGGGCTTTTACAAGGGCCTGGAGTGACAGGACCAGGGGAGTGGATTAAGGAAGAAATTCTTTACTGTGAGGGTGGTGAGGCACTGGCACATGGAAGCTGTGGCTGCCCCATCCCTGGAAATGTTCAAGGCCAGGTTGGATGGAGCTCTGAGCAGCCTGGTCTAGTGGAAGGTGTCCCTGCTCATAGCAGTGGTTTGGAGCTGGATGGTCTTTAAGGACCCTTCCAACCCAAACCATTCTGTGGTTCTGTGATCACGGGGCTGTGCCGAAAACAAGAGCAGTTTGCTGATCCACCTGAAGAGTATCACAGGAAAGAAACAATCCTTGTGATAATTATTAGGGCACACAGTGTCAGCTGCAGGCTCCAAGGTGTGAATCAGCATTCATGGGATTTGAATTCAATACAATGAGAACACAAAAGGCACCACTGCTAAGGTATTTCATTCCATGAAAACCAAAACAACCTGGACAAGTGGAGAAAATATAAAAGCATATTATTACATCTTCCCAAAAGAAAGGGAAAAGGCTAAAGCAAATTGTGTTTAAAGCATAAAAGCTTGAGCAGGACTGGGAGGAAGACTGGGATGAGCTCGAAGCAGGTGTTACCTGACTGGCTGCTGTTTAGAAGAGCATTGGCAGTGCAGAAGGTTTCAGGCGGGGCTGGGGATCATCAACAGACCCAACATATCAGTGCAGGACTTGGAAGTACCCAAAACCCCCAAACATTTTTATTGTTATTAGTCAACAATGCAGATTCTTTTAACATTTAATTTTTTTATTGTTGTCAGGCCTGCAAATAAACATTTATAGGATCCTCTATGAAATGATTTGTTTTTCTTTTGCTACTATGTCTAGTAAATAGCCTAGCCTTTCTGTTCATGTGTCTTGTTATTTTTTTATGCCACATCCAAATTTGCAAAATCAAACACCAAACAATAAAAAAACAATAATGAACTGGGCAAAGGTAAGTAGCTTCCTACTACTATGACCAGGGGGTGGAAAATGCTGGTTTTATCCCCATAAATCAAAGTAATCATGCAAATATATGAACCTTATATCCTTAATTTGTTTTCAGAGGTTTCAAAATCTCACTGTTACTTTCAGCCAAACACAAATTAATAATGGTTCTAAATGCCTGTAGATTATTTAATTAAAACGGAATAAATTCATTCTCCATTCTCAGCTAAGTAATACAAAACAGACTTTGTAGAGTGAAGACCAGAACTGGAGTTCTGACTCTGAAATTTCTTTATCTCAACAATTTTAATAAATTCTTTATTGTTTCCTTCCTATTATAATAACACACTCTGTGGTATTTTCTCTTTATAGTACATGTGTGTAATTCCAAATTCTATTTCCATCCAAGTTTTGTGGAGGAGTTTTGGCAGTTGAAATGTTCTTTTGCTGCTTTATTAAGTTGGACTGTCTGCCTGCAGACTTTCTGTGGACTTTTGTAGTTCAGATTTATTTAATTGATAAATAGTTTTGCATAGAATTTGTATTCCCAGCCATGCACCCTTTGCCCAGCCATTTCTGTAATTATTTCAAAAGGAGGAAACTGATAAGTCATTTAGGAAATAAGGAAGGAAGCTGATTATTATCATGAATTACCAGAATTAACATGAATTCTGACATGCAAACACCAGAGGAATGCAATAATGCAAATGCAGACTGAAAACAAGAAATTGCAGCACTCCTGGCCAGGTGTGACTGGGTCCTGCTAAGGTGATGTGATCCAGGACAGAGCTGCTCCAGAGGAGGGACAAGCCTGAATGACAGAAATAGAAATGCTGGATGAAACCTGGAAGCAGCATCCAACAAGTGTATACCAAAAAAAACCCCCAAAAACAAACAAACAAACAAAAAAACAACAACACCCAAAACAATGAGCAGCAGAGATGATCCAGGGGACCAGCCTGTATTGCCTTGTTTTCATTTTTGTGATCACATTAGAAATACCAATTTCAGTTTCATCTCATTAGCAGAAAAATAACTAGGGGATTTACAAAAGATCAGAAAATTGGTAGAGAGGTTAAAAGTCATTATTTAATCAGAAAGATGTTTTAAAAAAACACCCAAACATGAAATTGTTGCTGATTATCCTAATTAGCAGTCTCTGGAGGAGTGGCATGGAGTTAGTAAGCTCCCTAAGGTTTGGATCTCAAGGTTTGACATTATGTGTTTACAGTTTCAGGGACTAAAATTGTCAGCAAAAGAAGGGAATATTGATCATGTTTATTGTACTTCCTGGTTATCCCATTCCCAAAATTTGCCACATGCTTCTGCGTGCCACATGCTTCTGCTGCTTTAAATATTCCAGACTGATGTACAGTTTAAATATATAAGCTAAGCAAGCCTTACTGCATCAGAAAGAGATCTAGAGGGCAACTCATTAAATAAAATGAAAGGATATATATGAAATTTTAAAATATAAGATTCAGGCTAATTATTAGCAAACATTTAGTTACTGATGTCTACATGGCAGCATAAAGCATTCCTTTGAACATTTAAACTAAATAGGAAGAGACATGGAAAAATCAGTGATTAATTTTGTATTGCTTGGATGTATTAGGATGACTAATAAAATAAGGCTTTAATATCTAAAATCTGTACTTCATCCTTCTGAAACTGCATATACAGGCATGCAAGGGATAGAGGAATTTGACCCTGTAATTGCTAAAATCCAATGACTTCAATTTGTCAAGACAACCCCAAAGCACTCTCTGCTGCATGAGAATGAAGACTATAAATAAGTAATGTATTTATTTTTAAATAAATGGGAATGAGTAAATTTTCCCATATACCTAAATGCTCATAAATCATTGTGATTTACTGTGTCAGTCTCTTTTTTCAGTTCTGCCATCTATTTCAGGTCACTTTAAAGGCTGTACATATGGGGAGATTGACTACAAGATTTTCAATCTCTGGAAATCCAAATCTGCCAGAAAAAAATGTCTGGAGGCTGAGCTTACCCCTTTACCTCCAGGAGGAAGTGGCAGCACTTTTAATCAGTCATTGTTCCCAATCAGAGCTGCATTGTTTGTTACCCCAGGGCCTGTGGGATGCAGTCCTGCCTGTGTACAAAGATGTGTGTTGGGGATTTACTGGAAGGAGGGCAAGGAACAGGGCTCAGCAGTAACATTTGGTGGTGTTGATGTGTGCTGGTCTTTTTCACAAGCAGGAATTTTCTTCTTACCTTTACTATTTCCCACACTGATGCTGCGGAGCTGCTCGGTTGGAGTGGGTGTAAGGAGCACCAAGCAGGACATCAGTCAGTGCTCCTGCTGACCAGAGTGCTGGGAGTGACCAGGGACACTGGAGCAGAACCTCTGCCAGGTGTGTCCATGTGGCCAAGGAGGCCAAGGGCACCTGGCCTGTGTCACCAATAATGTGGCCAGCAGGACCAGGGCAGTGATTGTTCCCTGTACAGAGCACTGGTGAGGCCACATCTCAAATCCTGTGTCCAGTTCTGGGCCCCTCAGTTCAGGAAGGCATTGAGGGGCTGGAGCATGTCCAGAGAATAGAACTAGAGCTGGAAAAGGGCATGGAGCACAAGAAAAGGAGGCTCAGGGGGGACCTCATCCCTCTCTACAACTCCCTGGCAGGAGGCTGTAGCCAGGTGGGGTTTGGTCTCTTCTCCCAGGCAAACAGCAACAGGATGAGAGGGCACAGTCTAAAGTTGTGCCAGGGCAGGTTTAGATTGGAAATTAGGAAGACTTTCTTCACAGAAAGGGTGATAAGACATCAGAATGGGGTGCCCAGGGAGGAGGTAGAGTCCTCCACCATTCCTGGAGGTGTTCAAGGGAAGACTGGATGTGGCACTCAGTGCCATGGTCTGGGTGACTCAGTAGTGATTCGTCACAGGTTGGACTCAATGATCTCAGAGGTCTTTTCCAACCTAATTGATTCTGTGATTCTGATTCAGCTTTACAGAGTGTTTTCTATAAAAAGCTCCTTTTGATGTCTCAGTTTCATTCTGCTCATTTTCCATATCAAAGCCAAAACTTTCTTTCCCGGCAACTCTTTCATTTCACATCAGTTTGCAGCACAGTGAATTAACTCTTCCAAACCAGGAGTCGATAACGTCTTGCTTCAGGAGGTGCCTAATCACTGTGATGAATTATCCTAAAAAAATGAGAGACCTTTACAGATGACATTTTCATTTGCAGTGAGTTGAAGATGGATTTAGCAAACAGCTGCTTTCCACAAAAGCCAGGATTTGTCATCTTACTCTTACATCAAGCATAAAGTAGTTATTTTATATAGGGAATTATGAAAGAGACAAGTAATTCTGGATTATTGATCTATTTTTCTGCTGGGAGGTTATGAGTGAAAAATATTTTGCTGTGTTGTTTTTAATTCAGATGTCATTAGTGTAGAGCTTGCTCTAGGATCCCTATGAAAGAAATTGATATAATGCCCAGAGTGCTGCAAAATATGCTTCTTTCCCAAATAAAAATAAATGGAAGTTAACAAAAAACCCCCCAAACCAAAACAACAACAACAACAAAAGGGGTTTGGTAGCTTAGAAACCAGAATGTTTTACAGTAGCAAGATCAATCAAATGCTGGCCTAAGACATTGAAGAATTGTACTTAATACTTTAGACATAAACAGCCTAACTACAGTGTAAATATTAATTATTACCCCTGCCTTCCAAAGGATCTATTTGCACTTATTTTCTTTGACTATCAACATAAAGAAAGCTCTGTTTTATGTGTAGTATAAATGTACGTTTTCTGATTTCACAACAGTTGCCTGTAGCCATTTAATATTTTGCTGTGATGGAGACCTTTCCTCATTTTCACTTCCAAAGTCCTATTGACTCGATGGAACAGTAGCGTGTTGTGTAACTGTGAAAATTAGCACAGGGTCTGATGCTGTAAATAGCATTTGCACTAAAAAGTGGAACATGACTTGCTTTATTTATACCCAAGTAATCGAGAGTGCTTTGTAGTAATTTCTACTGTATGTTTTTCTATATTTAGAAAAACAGCTCTGTGTCTCTTATAATAATGAGTAAGAAACTGCAGAAATCTTCCAGCTCAGAGCAGGTGCTTGCAGGTTTTTGCCTCTCTGCTGATTTGCACAGTGCCAGCGTGCTCAGTGGCCGAGTCCCCAGCCAGCACGCACCATCCCGAGGTGCCCAGCTGAGGCCCCTGGATGCTTCTGCCTCCCTGGATCACATCATGCTCCCATTCCATCCCCTTTCCTGCTCCTCTACTGGACTTTGCTGCCTGCTTTAATTTTTTTCACCTGAAGAGCAGAAACATTTTGGCTTTCTAATTTCACTACTTTCTTAAATAATTCCTTCTTTTCCCCTTTATGGTTGAATTGTTCTGAATGTCCATTTGAACCCAGGCTGGAAGATGTTTTGGCCTGGTCAGAGGAGCTGGGAGTAAGGTCAAGTCCAATGGAGCATTCCCATTCATTCTTTCAGTATTGTTATTACTTGAGCAACTTTAACCACAGCCAAGTGCTAGACACAGACACTGTCCAGGAATCTCAGTATGAGTAAAGAATTTAAGAAAGCTCTATGAAATGTTATCCTGATTCTTCTAATGTAAGCATAAATTACTATGCAGAAGTGAAAATGGTGATATAATGTGTTAAACAGAGTTTGTACAAGGAGGCCCTTTAGTGAACACAGCTACTCAGAGCAGACTTAGCTGCTCTATGTGTAAGGTAAGGCACCAGAGGACTTTTTTGTGGACTTATCTGGAAAGAAATAAAAATCCATATGTAATTGTTTCTTTATTCAGTAGAAGATGCAATTTATTTTGTAAACAGAAACCAGCTGTTTGCAACACTAGACACTGAACTAGGAACCCTGTTTGTTAACTAAGAGTGTTTAATAAATTCACAATGTGAGTGCTAATGAACGAGTTCATTTTAATACATATCATATTTCACTGTAGAAACTTCCTTATGTTTTATCTACCCACAGTTTCATTTTATCCTCACTTGACATTCCCAGTAGGCAAGACCAAAAGCAAACTGTGCTATCCAGTAGTACCAATACAGATAGATTAAAAAAAAAAAGAAAGAGAACCCTGGGATAAATCTGAACCAGTTGAAAGGACAGAGAGGTGCCTGGACCCAAAGCAGGACTCCCCAGCAGGTGAAGATGAAGCTCACGATCCCCTACCCCACTCCAAAGCCTGACAGAGTGGCAAGGCAGGGACTCACTGGAAACAAGCAGAGTGAATTTCAGGCTGAAAAAGGGAGATGTGGGAGTGAAAAACAAGAAGGAAGAATAAGGATCAGTTTTTCATCAGATTGTCTGGCCTCTTGCATTTGCCAGTCCTCGTCCTTGCCAAGACGGGAAGTCTCCAGTTCCCTGCTTCTTTATGCTCGTTCCCAGCCAGGCCTTGTGTGGTGAGGCAGTGACGTTCACTGAGGGACAAATTTGAATTCTTTGATCATACTATGCTAACTTCACATTTTCTGGGTAATTAAAAACAGACCAACATGCATGCACACATTAAAATACAGCAAGGTATTTGTAAGTATAATTGAGCTGTGATTAATTCATCGCATTTCATTACAAACCAATAAAATCCCATTAAAGGACAATGAATGAATCCTGCCAGGAGCAGGCCCATATTCCCTCTGTTCTGTGTAATCTGTAGCCACACACAATTTCACAAAGCATGGGCAAACACTACCAGGACAATGTGGCAATATTTCATATTTGTGTTGCAAATGTGAAAGTGACAGTGCAAGCTGTGAGAACATTCAGCATCAAAACACCAGCAGACCTTTCAGATCATGTGTACACCCCTGCCTTCATGGAGGATAATGGCATTTCTTCTGTTCCCGAGACAAAGAGGAACTTGATTTTCTCTCCTTTCCTTCATAGCAGACACTGCAGGAACAGAGGGATATTATCTCTCTGCTAGTGGCACGAAGGCAGCATCTCAGATACGGATTAGCTCCGAATTATCCCTCTTGACAAATGGGTTGTGAAACCATCGCTCAGTCTCTTGGCAGTCCCAGCCCTGCCTTTGCCCAGGGTACCCTGAGCAGCTGCTGCCTTCTCGCTGCCACTGGCCACAAGGACACATTTCCCTCTGTCACCCTGTGCATTTCAGGGCTTTAATCCTCCTGGGGCATGGACTGTACCTGCACTGAGCAGACACAGTCAAAGGGCTCTCTCTGCCACGTGTTCAGCGAGCTCAGTTAAACTCAGGAGCACCTGTCATCTTTTCCACCCCAGCCACAAGCCATCTGCAAGGAGCTCTAGCTAAGAAGTTCTTCAGAAATACCCCTCCTGTGCTAAATATACTGATTCCCTGATGGCATCTTGCACCATTTGCTCCTGCCCCCAAATTTATGTGATAGTGGCATCCAGTTTCCCCCCTCTAACTTGTGGGGAGGCAGGGAAAGGCACAAGGAAGGAAGAAAAATGTAATTTGAGTTCCTTTTATTGCCTTTCAGCATGATCGCTTTCTGGTTTCAAAGGAAATGTAACTGAAACCCAATGTGGTTGTGGAGTAAGGAAAATGTTAGATAAAAATTAGCATTTTAAATCAGGGAAATGATTTGTGAATTAAAATACTTGCTTCTTGTGGCTTTGCAGAATCACCTTCCCTTTGCCTTCAGGGTAGCCAGAACAATTTTCAGGCCAAACCAACATTTGAATTCCTGTTCTTCCCAAAGAAAACTGGTGGGTGGGTTTCTGTCTAGGAGCGAAAACAGAAGTTTGCCCTAGGGTTTGGCTGCAGTTCAGCTTTGGGGAAGCCACCATTCCATCCATCCTGTTGGCTTCCACCCACAATGGGGATGTGGAGCTGGGCAGCAAACTCAGGAGTAGCATTAAACCAAAGTTGCTACAATACTGCTTTCCCACTGGTCATGGTACAAACACAGTCTACAGCAAACAGAAAATAGTATTTTCCTTTATGAAAACTGATTTCCTTATTTTCATATGGAGTGATCCACTGCTTTAGATTAACAATGCTCAGCAGTATCCCAAGTTGGCTGGTCTGGCTACTGCAGCCCCAAAGGAAACACAAGGAATATCCAACAAAAAAATATCCTGCAGTGAGCTCAACATTGTGGGTTTTTTCTCTTTAAGGTTGCTTGTCTTTGTGCTATAGCATAGCCACCTAAGGTTTCTGCTCTTTGGTTTGTTTAACAAATATGAGTAACACTGTTAGAGCTGGCAGCTGGAGCTAGAAATGCCAGTGTACCCCATACCAAGGTGAGCAAGGAAGGGCTTTAAGATATGCCTGGTGACGCAAAAAAAAAAAAAAAAGAGAGAGAAAACCCTGCTTCTCAGTCCTCACCTCCAGCTCCCTGTTATGCCTGTCCCTGTGTGGGTAACCTACAGCCTCCATAAGGCATTAATGATGGCATTTGTTCCCATAAATTCAGGTAAGTTTGAGTGGATCCATCTTTCACTGAACTCTAAAAAGGGAATTATTTTTACCATAATTTCCAAAGCAAAATAATAATGTGGGATGGTTCTGAATTGTGAACCAGGGAAAATATGTTTGAAGAGTCCAGGCTGTGTGTTGGTTGCAGCCCAGGTTCAGTGTTGGGCTGTCCTTGCTCATGCCACCAGCTGAGGGGACTGCGAAATTCCAGAAACTGCAAATCTAAGGCACAGGAATGGGGCTGTGTCCTTTCCTGGTGTGTTTCCCTGCACTACATATGGTTTGAAGGCAGAATGGCTTTTGGCTAGCAGAGTGGCCATGCAAGAGGCATCTCTGGCATTAGGAAGGGCCAGGGAGTTTCAGAGAAGTGTTGGAAGCAAGCAGCTGCTCCAGAGGTTCAGGCACCACATAGGGTGCACCTTAACGAGGCTGAATCCCATCCCCTGGCAGCACAGAGACCTGTGGCTCTGGTGCTCTGGAGACAGAGGTTTCCCATCAGATGTCTGCAGTGGCCTGAGGTGATGTGAGAACACCCCAACCTGGCCTGAACCATTTTTTAAAGGCTACTGCACTTTACCACGATGAACCTGAATCAAAAGCAAAGAAAAGCCAGAAACACAACTTCCTATTCCTCAGTCAAGAACTGTGACAGAGTTTTCATTCACATCACCTTCCAGACCCTCAGGATCTCCTGATCATGATATTCTAAAAGTCAGTGATCAGCACAAGATATTTCTGGAGGCCAGGAAACACAGAGCAAGAAATTCCATAAAGGAATCCTTCACAAAAAAATTACCTATTACTATTTTCATAAAACTGTAGAATGATCTGGGTCAAAAGGAACCTTAAAAACCATCCTAGTTCTAACCTCCTGCCATTTAGTCCATCTAAGGTATCCACCCTGACCACTATGGATTTGAGGTTATATATTATTTATCCTCTAAAACCATTGGTCTCTAAGCAGGTAACCCCACCTAACACAATGTAGGAGGTCTGAGACAAAATAACACCTGAACAGCTTTGACCACTGGGTCAACTTCCTCTATAATTTTGCTGGATTATGGAGAAAAATAAACAGTTCATTTTGCCAATAATCTAATAATACAGCTTTTACATTATGTGTGTATATAGATATACACACATACAGACAAGAAATTGAAGCCCGTGCACATTTATCTCAGGTAATATTTATAATCTAATTGCATTTATATAAAAATACATGCATGGTTTATGTAACATTTAAATTTCATATACACCATATGTTTTCAAAGTGCATTAGCATGACACTTAGCATGGCATGCTGTCCCTCACTACAGAATTAGTATTTTCTACTTTCCCCCCTTGTTAATTTTTCCTTGCAACCTACAAGAAATCAGCTTCATCAGTAACTGATTTTGGCTGCTGTGCACCTATAAATGAGTAGCATTTATTTGCCACATTGCTGCTCTCACAACGTGGCCATGCAATTGCACTCCTTTGTTTAAAGTTCTCTAAAAGGTTCTCTGCAACGGCTGTGTAGGAGGCTTTGCAGCAGGGAGGTTTGAAATTGTTTTTCTGAAAACTGTTTTGAAGAGCCTGTCCTTTTCAAGGTCTTGGCCAGCTGCACAGCTATTTTCCTCTCTTCATTTTCCTTACTCGTGCAGCACTGAATAATAGTTGTTATTTAATATTTTAGATATAAAATATATAGGTTAATCTCTACCATATACTTCCCTCTTTAGCAGCCTTTACTGGGCACTGAGGCACTTCCAGAGATTCTCCTTTTGCCAGGATAGTACCTAATCCCTTACAGACCAGCCAATTTTGGGTGGCCAATCATTTTTACTGCCATTACACTCATGGTGCATTCCATGTACTTCATGTAGTCCCTCAGGTGTCAGTGGGAATCTCATATTTATGGAGAAGATTGACACCACCCATGTCAGGACCTTGTGTCCTGCTCATCTGTGACACCAAACAGCCTCACAAGGTGTTTCCAGGAGCACTGAGCAGATGGCATCAGCACAGGCACCAGTCTCCCAGCAGAAAATTCCCTCCAGTTCTGATCACAGCCGTGAAAACGACAACCAAACCCCCCAGCACTGGTTATGCTGGGACACAATAAATTTCACATCAAGACAGGGGCAGCCTTAAAGTTTTCTCATACATTGAGATGTACACGAAAAATTGGATACTTTTCCTTGCTCCAGGGGACTATGAACCATTAAGAGCTTCCAGAAATATAAATTTCTTAGTGTATTAAAAAGTTCAGACTGTGGAAAGAAGACATTTCTGAGAAACAGATTTTAGTCTTTGAAATAATTAGACTGAGCTGAGCAGATTTTTGGCATTATTTGTAAGCCAGTCATTGTTCAGCCTTTGTACTTAGAAGAGCAATTATGACTCCTTTGGAAACATCCTTAGTTGAACTCTTAAAATAATAAAAACACTCCCCCATAAGACCACATCAACATATGGTTTTCGTAATGACAGCACAAACAAATCACCCACTCATCAAACATTTAGGAAGGAGACAGGAACAAATAGAACAAACAAATTTTCTAAAGATTACTTACTGGTCCTGATCAATCAGAAGGAAAAAAAAGCTGAACTGAATGCAGAAATTGCCTATGGGATACAGAATGCACATAAAATATGCAAAATGTAAATAAGCAAAACCATAAAACAAACACTGCAAAACCAAGTTTAACAATGTGCTGTGAAGTTGTATTTCACAAATATTGAGCTGCTGATGCCCAGCTTTATCATTCCCTCACTAGTTTACTTTTTAACTTCAGTGATATGTCATGATTAAGTAAGAAAAAGTACATCTACACTAGTGATCGTTATCAGAACATCCTTGCTGGTTTCACCACCTTCCTGGTAACTCCGGGGTGAGGCCCCTGTGGATCGCAAGATCAGTGAGATTGGAAAAGACCTCTGAGATAATTAAGTCCAACCTTTGGCCCATCACCACCTTGGCACCCAGCCCAGAGCACTGAGTGCCACATCCAGTTGTTTCTTGAACACTTGCAGGGATGGCGGCTCCACCACCTCCCTGGGCAGCCCATTCCAACTCTTTCAGTGAAGAAATTCTTCCTGTTCCCCTGATGTGCATCTCTGCTGCAGTTCCCTCTGGAGGATGCTGTGAATGGTGACCACATGAGTGTTTGAGATTCATAGACCACTGTTCCTTTCTTGGCGCAGCTCTGTGGTCACACTGACAAGTGAGCGCCACCTCAGAGAGGCAGAGTCCCAAAGCACACCTGTCTAGGCCTCTGGAGCTTAATGCTGACACAGAAAAGACCCTGGCAACAAAAGCATCCATGCTTTCTCATCATGGGGCAGCCCTGAAAGCATCCATTTAGAAATGGCAAAGTTGAGGTAAATGGACACAGAAAGGTTTTGAGTTGTGTCACTCCTGATCTTACCCCACATAACATATAGAAATGTACATGCACAGAAGGACTCCCCTTCTCCTTTGGATCGGGATGTCCATCTCTCTGCTTCCTGCATCTTTTTATGCAGGTGCTGGAGACTGTGTCTAAGAACTACTTCTCCATAACCTCCTCCTCTGTCAGGCAACCTCAGGTCAACCCTCCTGCATGACCTGTGCCTGTGCAGCTCATGTGTGGCTGAGCACTGGAAGCTGTCAGCAGCTGGCTGTCAGCAGCTGCCAGTGCAGCCTCCATACAACTCCCTGGAAAACACCAGGCAAGCCTTGCTGTGCAATAAAAAGGGAGCAAACAAGTTCCATGTTAAAATGGGGCTTGCCATACAATGGTTTGGGTTGGAAGAGACCTTAAAGATCACCCTGTTCCAAACCACTGCCATAAGCAAGGACACCTTCCACTAGACCAGGTTGCTCAGAGCTCCATCCAATCTGGTCTTGAACATTCCCAGGGATGGGAAATCCACAACTTCTCTGGGAAACCTGTGCCAGGGCCTCACCAGCCTCACAGTAAAGAATTTCCCCTGCATTTGTAACCCGAATTTTGTCTCTTTCAATCTGAACCCATTACTCATTGTCCTACTACTACAGTTTCTAATGTTCCATCTGACAAATACCCAGAAAGAGCTCTCAGTATGAAACAATTTAAGAAATGAACATGGGAAGATTCCTCGGAGAAGTCACCCTGGCTGCACTTAGGTCTTTTGGTTTTGCTTGCCCTCTTCTGAGTGAATCTGTGGTTTGTGACTACAAGAGCAGACTAGAGAACTCTACAAGCTTGTTGAGATTCCAGTTGGACAATGGACCAAGCAAATATCCTACACTTCTCCTCCTCCTCTGAGGAATTCTGGATGAGACTCAGTGAGAACACCATTCAAACACCAATGGCTGGACTGGAGCCATTGCTACCTCTCTGTCACTGTTGCTGCAGCCTGTGGGATTGGGCAGATGGTGTCAGTGCCAGGAAATGTACGGCACAAAAACTTCTGTGGATACAGCCTGTATGTCTTGCTCATTGAGTTAATGACAGGAAGACAAACTAGATTTCCTCCTCTAATCCCTACTCATACCATTTTCAGGTTCAATCAGAGTCAGGATTGCTGCTTCTACAGATATTTAACTCCAAACTATGTCCCAAACAGCTTCAGTAGATGGCACAGCCTCTGTCTTGCCGTGTGCTGAAATCTGCAGAGTAGGGCTTGGTCTTCTTTAGGAGGGTGCAGCTCTCACTCTGCAAAAATCATTATCAAGTCCTTGTAGAGACCGTAAGTGATGAAGGTGGTCAGTGGCGATGAGTCATGGTGGGTACAATACTTCCACAGAAACAAATATTGGAGAAAACCAGGAGGAAAAGGTGAATGTCATCTGCCTTTGAACAGTTTTATCAGGGGCAATGGCTGCTTTCAATTTTTGTCAAATTGCATTAGTATTTTATGAGAAATCAAGATGTGAGTATTTAAAACCCGGAAAAATTAACAGTGCTACTGGAAACAATGCTATGATACAGTTATTTCATTATTATTGAGATTTGAAAGGTAACTGAATGAGAGTCTGATCCTTTGGGCAATCTTTCAAGACAAGTTTTGTTATAAAGAAATTATTTAAATTTTGTTTGGCATAACCTCTGTAAAGTTAGGGAAAGTCTTGGTGATGAATTACAGTTACTGCACACAAATACAATAAGGAATGCCTCTCTAGCTTGTCAGGCTGTCTCCCCAGTTGCCAGGGGCCTCAATCTTTGCAGGAGAATTACCCTTGGAAACAAATCCAGTTCCCCTGATCTCAGGGTCACTAAAGCAAGCTAGTCCTTTGGCCAGAGAGATGTTATTTTGAGATCTCCATCTAGGAAGGGGATACAGCCATGGGGAACGGGGCAGTTGGAGGCAGCCCTGTACTCCGGGAGTCTCATGTTTGACTGTCTTGGCACGTTTTCAGTTATCCTGGGGAAATGTGTTTAGTTTTATCCCAGCCAAAACCAGGCAGCACGGAAGAAGAAGCAGTAGGAGGGCTCTTCATAAGCTTGAGGTGACCTGAGAGCAGCCAGGTGTTTCAGTGAAGGCTACCTGTGACTGGCACAGCAGCATCTGATCAAAGGTTTTCCTTGCCAGCAGTGGTGACTCACAGTAATTATCCTTTCTCTTTGTGTACTGTCTAGTGTTTACTCATTACAGTTCTGTATTGCTTTTTGTTTCTTGCAAGAAAATGAAAAACATTATTACCATGTTTCCCTTCGGTTTAGGATTCTTAACCTTTTTTGGTGCAGGGCTTCACAAACAGAAAAATCTGAAATTCTTTGGGCTCTTCACCTCTTAGATGGTATTTCTGGAGGGTCTTCAACTATTTCAGTGTGGATTTTTTCTAAATCTGCCATGCCCAGTTATTACCCTGTTACCCTTAACTTTTTAAAAGCCATGCAAAGAAGTCTCATTTTTCTTTTCATTGTTTATGTGCACTTATGCTACAGAAAATAGGAACATCTGTTAGCTGTGGAAGTGGTGTGTATGATTGATTCATCATCACAACTCCTCTAAAAAGTAATTCCTTACATTTGCTTGGCAAGACAGACTGCCAGACTATCAGTCTGTTCTCACTCTCTCTGTTGGTTTGTCCGAGTACTTGAGTGACAGTAGCAGGGAACTCCAGAACACCTACAGGATTTACCAAGGGAATTGGATATTTATCTCTGAAGGAGAACTTGAAATTCAAAATATATCATTACATTCATGATCACAGAAAAAAGCTGTTTAAAGAACTTCTCTAAAATAATGCAGTACTACAGTCAGCACTTTTTTCTGAAATTTTATAATATGGACATACAGTAAACAAAAGGTTACCTCCAGATAGTTAAAAATCTTTTATATTTTACTTACAAGAAAACAGCAAATTAAGAACACAGACTTGGCAGAACCATTTCATTAAAAAAAAAGTCACTTTGCATATGAGAAAAGTTTTAAACAAGAATATAACAACAGAGAGATACTTAGATTGAAGACAACCTTCCAGAGCCTTGCAAGACTTTCTAAGATTCAGTTCCCCTCGCTGCCCTTTATTTGCCTGGGCAATCACACGAAGCCTCAAATTTAGCTGAACACTCCAGTTTTTATTAAGCATTTTGACTGTGCAAGATGAACCTTCCTGAGTCACTGCAGTCATCTCCTCCTGCATTCTGCTCCATCCCGCTGCCTCCAGGGGAGATCCTAAAGGAATGATGAGCTCAGCTCCGCCCCAGGAGTGCTCTGCCACAAGCTCGGCTCCCCGGCTCCCCTCTGGCCGTGATCCCAGCGTTTTTCCACAGGCAAGGCACACCGACCGTCCCAACGCATGCATGGGATTCACACAATAGCAGGAGGTCACGGTCAGAGCTCTGTGCTGCAGCCCAAGCCTGGTAATTCATCAGAGCTGAGATCAAAAGATTAATGGATAATCAGCTTGCATTATTAACAATACAGTAAACAAAACGAACAGGAAAGATCAATCCCCACCTTAACTTTTTATTTTTATTTCCTTACTTTTCCAGTCTAGGGTCACGGGAATGTGTCCTGCTGCAGCCTGACCTGACACTAACCATCTGTTTTGTTTAATAAGTAAAATGCAGGTGCTGTGGATCCAGTGCATCTTACCTGGGTGATGTCTCTGGTTGTTACCTGTTTAAACACCTTCCACAGCACACTAAACTTGGTTTTTCTTTTTGTATCAGTTGAATTCTTCAGCAAGAGACTATTTAAACTCATGTTAGTTAATGGAGACAACAGACATATCTTTCTCTGCCCCTTTCTCCTCTACTCATACATGGATTGTGGTGGGAATTTATAGCTTAAATTTCATTAGGATAAATGAATTAAGATTTATGGTTGGACGCGATCATGTTAAAGCTCTTTTCCAATCAAAATTATTCTGTGATTTTAAGATAAAGGAGGCTGTTATCGAGTTAGAGTACTACAAAACTGAAAAGCAGAATTTAATGATGTTCACAAACAAGAAAAAAATTCTCATAATTAAATTTTGTTAAACCTCACAACAAACATTTTACAAAGAAAAGTGACCAAGGATGGTTGAAGACAAGCAATACAAGTAAGCCATCCAAAATCTCACATGGAGATGGCAGGAGACACAAGGATGTGTATTTGTTAATATCATAATTACAGGGAGGATTATCTTCATTTTAACATCACAGAATCATGGAATATCCTGAGTTGGAAGGGACCCACAAGGATCATCAAAGTCCAGCTCCTGACCCATCCACAAGAATCCAACCATGTGCCTGAGAGCTCCTTGAGCTCTGTCAGGATTGGAGCTGTGACCACAGCCCTGGGGAGCCTATTCCAGTGCCCAACCACCCTCTGGGAGAAAAATCTTTTCCTGACATCCAAACTAAAGCTCCCCTGATGCAACTTCATGGCATTCCCTCGGGTCCTGTCGCTGGTCACCACAGAGAAGAGATCAGTGCCCACCCCTGCACTGCTCTTTGTCAGGAAGTCATGGAACTTCCTACTGCATTAACAGTTCAGGTTATTGCCCCACAACAGCCCTTGCCCAGGATCTTGATGGACTTAGAACCCAAATTCCTTCCCAGACATTTCTCTGCCATTTTCCAGCCAACTGAGCTTTGAATAACAGCATGTCCACTCAGGTTTTTAAAACTCCAATACCTTTATTGCCAGACTATTCCAACTGCATTTACCAGGTTAAGCCTGTAGAGAACATAAGTTTCACTCACAAGTAAGGCCTAGTGGAGATGGCTGGCAGTGTGTGTTGCCTTTAGCTTCTATGATTTATCATGCAAGATGGTAAAAAATTAAAGGATGTGTGTCCCAGTTTGCAATTCTGGTCAGCAGCACAAAGAAGCTGCTAGGATTAGAGTCACACAGGCATTTGAAGATTGGGGGGCTCTCTTCTGCTTTTTGGGGTTTTTGGTTTCTTATTGTGGAGTTTTTTATTATTTGTAAGCTATGTGTGTGCCATTTATGTTCCTTTGCAAGCTGTGACCATGAACCTGCTTGTCACAGGTACAAGGACAGAGGGTGGCTGCACAGCCTGAGCTTGTAGGCAGCACTTATAGAGCAAAGAGAGCAATTTTTCTGTGCGGTCCTTCTGATGATACAGGAAAACATTTTGTTCCTGAAGACTCTTTAAGGGTGAAGCCAAAATGTGGCCTGAGTTTAAATTGTCTACCTTTCCTTGGAAAATCTGTCAGAATCTGCCATGAATAGTTTGAAGGAGGCATCAGTGTGCAAGAGATTCTAATGGGCTTGGGGAATTTTATACATCACAGTGGGGCTGGTAAAAGCTCTCCCAGTTATTCTTAGTGTCTGGAGGTTTGCTGTCTCTGCACAGGGTATGGATTTTGCTGGAAGCAAGAAAAATCCTGATGACATTTTCTGTGCAAGCATCATGCCAATTCCCCAGGCAGTGCCTGCAGATCCTGGGCAGACACCGGGCTCATTCACAGCACCAGGAGCAGGCTGGGCTGAGCACCAGGCCTGGGAGCACCACTGCATCCTACACAACTGGAACCCACTGGAAAATGTCTTGTGTTGGGCAAGGAGTGCATCCTGATCCCAGAACAGAGATACCACAACCCCCAAAACCTGCCAAAAGGGCTTTCCCTAGGTCTTTCCTAAACTCCTTCCCTGCTACTCGTCACACCACCCTGACTTGGCAAGAGGGGCGCAAAAGGAGGCAAACAGAAGTTGCATGTAGAACACAATGCAGCTTCTGATGTTAATCTTTTAAAAGTGCTAATTATATAAACCTCCCTGTTCTGAAAGGAAATTAATATAATTGTTTGTACAGACACGGGGAAAGTCATCTGAGAAGTGCTGCTATTTTTTAACTGATCGTGGTTAAAAATAGGGAAGCCAAATATTAAGAATTCAAGCTACAAAAGCTACAAAAATAGCCAGGCTCACACAACCTGAGCAAAACTCTCTGGTCACCTCCCTTACCTTACTGGCATCTGACTGGGAAAAGTCAACAAGCACTTTTTTTACTGATTGGGAAGTGAATACCAAGTCCACCAATTTTATGCTTAAACAAGAAAACTCCCAAGATGCACAGTGTTTGTCAAAACAAATCATAAGAGACAAATCTGTGTTCCATATAGGAACGTATCTGTTGAAAATCTTAGAGAAAGCAATATATTACTAGTTCTGTCTGGCATGCTGTCACCTGCTTATCACAACGGCAAATGTTTGTAATAAAAATAATTTAATAAGCAAACAACCACTTTATACACTAATTTCAAGTTTTATATGCTCATTTCAGTTTCAGAACGACTACAGAAGGACTTTCTTGTGGAAGATACGTTCTCCCCTCTTTTGGTATGTCTGTAAAGGCTAGTGTAATTAAGGGGTTTAATTAAAATCCTAAATGCTTATTCCATAAAAATAGCTTTATGACACAGGGAAAAGTGGATTTTTTCCATTATAATTACCTGTCTTGTGTATTGGCAGTGTAAGAGTCCAAGTGAGAAGTTGTAAACACTTTTAAATAATTTGTTTTCGATTTTATTATTTATAAATTATGTTCATTGATGCTTTCTTCATTCATATTGCGATAACGCTCCTGAAGGTGCACTTACTGTGTCAGCCACCTCTATGTTATGGCTGCACACAATTAAAAAAAAGTAATAAAATACAATTATGTGGTTTTTAGCCCATTGAAACCCCATCAATGCATTGAAGGAGGGAGCACACCAGGGCTCAAATTTAATTTTTTCCAATGTTCCACAGCTCACATTGGCTTTAACCTTTGTACTTTGAGGGGCCTTGCGTTTGTTTTTTTCTGGTTATTAATTTTTATGGGGCTCATGGCACGCAGCTGCTGTCCATCCATGCCTGCAGCCACTGCTCTGTTCCTCACGCACAGCTGGAGATATTGGGAAGGTTTTGGGGTTCTTATCCCCATCACTGGGATCAATGAGCCCCTCACGGCACAGGCTTGAATATTGTGTGCGGTTTTGGGCGCCACAATACAAGAAACACATTGAACCATTGGAGAGAACCCAAAAGAGGGCAATGAAGATGGTGAAGGGCCTTGAGGGGAAGCCGTGTGAGGAGCGGCTGAGGGCACTCGGTCTGCTCAGCCCGGAGGAAGCTGAGGGGAGACCTCAGTGCAGTTACAACTTGTGAGGGGCAGAGGAGGGGCAGGCACTGATCTCTGCTCTGTGGTGACAGTGACAGGACCTGGAGGGAATAGCCTGGAGTTGTGTCAGGGCAGGTTTAGGTTGGATATTAGGAAAAGGTTCTTCCCCCAGAGCGTGGTTGGGCACTGGAATAGGTTCCCCAGGGCAGTGGTCACAGCACCAGCCGGGCAGAGCTCAAGAAGCGTTGGGATAANAGCCCCCTCCCGCTGCCCGCGCTGCGTCGGGTGGCGGGGAGGGATGGCCCGGGCTCTGCGCCTCCCCAGTCCGTTGCGTGTCCCCCCTCCACCGCGCGGCCCGGCGCATCGGCCCCGGCACCCCCGGCATCACCCGGGCTAAAGCTTCTTCCCGGGATTTAACCACCCAAACCCGTTCTAGCCGGGCCCGCAGACAGAATGAGTGTTGGCTGAGCCCTCACGGAGCGCGGGGCCGCGCAGCCGGAGGTGCCGGGGGGATGCGGGACCGGAGCCAGGAACCTCCAGCCCCCATGGCCGCCGCATCCTTCACTGTGCGGGGCTTTCAGGGCATCGCTGTGGCCTCGTCGTGCGGCGCCCTTCGGCAGTGGCACAGTTCGATGTGCTTGGGGAATGTCCAGAACATCATTTGCCGCATGCAGGGAATATTTTTCATCAGTAGAAAACGCTCTGGCACTGTTATTTGCCACAGAACGTGTTATGCTTGTGTACACGAGTTTTGGTTTAAATAATAATGAATTAAGGGCAGAATTAACGTGACTGTTCGTGACAATGTTTTAATATTCTCCATCTAAAGAAGTTAAACATGTTGTCCTCAATGCCTCAAAGAAAGAACATTCAATAACAACTTTTCAGCATTATGGATCTCGCTATTTATTATTTAATACTCAAGAATATGTGGTAATAAAGGGAAATAATGCACACTTCTATGTGTACTTCTTGCAGTCTTTGAAGTTTTTACCCATTCTGGTAGTACAAGTTAAAAATTCTCATAAAATGTTTATATCTACAGTCTTACTTTAATTCTAGGTAACAATTCTAGGTAGTAATTTAAGTTCTTCTGGAATGTCCCACCCATACTGCTGAATTTAGATTTAACCTTAAATGTATTTAAACAAAGTGGACTTCAGTTCATGTGTGTATGTCACAGAATGTGATACACTTTTAAAATATGTTTCTTTAAAAATCTAGACCCATCTCTTTCCTCTGATGTTCGAGTGTACACGGTGTTGAGGATCTCTTAATTTGAAGTTGTAGGATGCTTGTTTTGAAAACATTGACAGAATTGTCCTGCAAACATGGAACTTAACTGAAGTCCCAGTGTCATCTGTTTCACTTGTTGTGGAAAAGGAACAGAAGTTGCTTCCTGGGAAATGCTGATGCCCGGTCCTTTGGGGAGAGCACTGGGCCAGTTCTTAATCTTTCCAAGTGTTGGTCTGTCCCTTTGGTTTTTGTTGGGTTTTTTCTGTTTGTGTTGAATGAGCTAACTTGTTTCATCTGTAATCAGTTTCATCTGATGCCTCTTGGTTCCTGTACTTGAGCGGGTAGGGGATTCTTGTTCACCTTTGTAGTGCCAGTGATGGATTTTATTGATTATACCACTGCTATAGCCTTCTACACCTTACCTTGGTGGTGGCATAGAGTCCCAAGATCCTTTGTTCTGTGAGCTGCTGGACCATAGGTACATAGCTTGTACACTGCAATTTAAACCATTGGATTACCCAGTTAATGCCAAAACTGGGTCTGAGGTTTTCACGTAACTTGTTAATTTACCCTGTAACTGAGAAAATAACATTTTTTAAAATTGCTTTTTTCCTTTTCAGACCACGACAGCGATGACGATTCCTACGAAGTGCTGGATTTAACAGAATATGCTCGACGTCACCACTGGTGGAATCGCTTGTTTGGCCGGAATTCAGGACCAATTGTGGAAAAATACTCTGTAGCCACACAGATTGTGATGGGAGGCGTGACTGGCTGGTGAGGGAGCTTCCCTTTCCGTAACTGACCTAGACCTTTTACTTTGTTAGAAGATCCATTTCAAGGGTATTCGAAGCAGATAAATATATGTTTAATGGGATTTCCTTTAGCATTGATCAAGATTATTCATGTGTGAACAATTTAAGCTTGTAACTCTGACTCATCATTATGAAGTGTTTTTTAATAGTGGTGAAGCATCAGTTATCCAAGGGATCTCATACTAGTTACTGTGGAAAGGATTTGGGAAAATGTCAGAGCTCTAAAATGACAAGAAATAAATGGAAAATTACTGCATGTAGCTTTTATTTTGTATGGAAAAGCTTATTTCCTTACTAGTCTAGATTTAGAAACTTAGTTGTATTATGGCTGAGACATATTTACAGGTAAAAGAAATGAAGGGAAGAAAAAGGATGGCAAAATACACTTTTAATTAAGAGCCCCATTTCCTGGAGACTGTTTTTTCTTCTAAATTGAGCTGCAGCCATGTTGAGCAAATTCACAGTTTGCTCTGATGTTAACTGATACATAGCCTAGTTATACTAGAATAATTCATGGTGAAAGCTAGACAGTAAAGCTGAGATCTTAAACTGGAAAATATGGTCACAGCCTGAGCAGCTGTGTCAAGATATTTGTTATTTGTCAGAGGTATTTGAATGGTATTTGTCTATTCCAGTACGCAGAAAAACTGTAAATTAATTGAAAAACACTATTATGGTAGCACAGTGACTTTTAAAGAGGGATTATGCAAGAATTGGAAGATGAAATTGACTAAAAATGAAATTATTGTACCCAGGCTCAGTACAGCTTTGTGGAGTGGGTTTAGCCTTCATTCACAGTTTTTTATTTGCTTCTGTAGCCTTAAAATTATTTTTTAAAGTTGTACATGTACATGCAAACTCAGATGTTTCTAGGGAATAGTTCATCTGGCATGCATAAAAACTGGCGTATTGAATGATCTGGGAAATGCACATTTCAGTATCTGCAGATGCACATCTTTCTGGGTGCCTACTGATGTATATAAATAAGAATTCACTATTTATATGCAGGGGGAAAAATTCCCCTCTGTGTGTGGGCCAGTGTTTAGGCACACTGGAATTGCCCAGGGAAGTTGTGGAACCATCAGCCTTGGAAGCTCATGTCTGAGTCAGGGCTCTTGGCAGCCTGATCCAGCTTCGAGATTGGACTGGGCTGTGCAGCAGTTTTGGGAAGGTCACTGGCCCAGGTGACCTCCAGAGGCCCCTTCCTGCCTTATCATTGTTCTGTAATATCAGTATCTGTGCTGTTCTCCATTTGATGAGGAAGGGTTTGGAGACTGACAAAGTAGTTTTGTGGTTGCCTTGATCCATTAAAAATAGACTTAACGCCATGTCCCAGCAGAGTGCCCTTGCTGAGTTTAACTCTTGTGATAGGGATGTGCTGCTTTTTACTGAGATCTTTCAGTTATGAGTTGTGCAGTTAATATAAATTATGGTATAATGTATTTACATTCCACTTGGGAACAGTTATAGTAGCACTGTTATGTAATTATGTTGTGCTTTATTAACATGCTACATTTAATAGCAGTAAGATCTAGGGATCTCAAGCTTACTTTAAAGGGGCCATCAGACAGCCAGGAACAAGCAAACATTACTCACATTGTCTTGTTTTAGACATAATTAATTTAATATTGCTTGTGTTAAATAGCCTTGATTTTTAAATTTGTAAATATGAAATGATACATTTGCTTTTTAAATGAAATAATAGTTGCAATCAGGAATTGTGTAGTGTGGCATTGTTCAGCAGAAAACTTCATTAGACTGGGTTTTTTTTTTTGTTTTGTTCCCCTAAGGTGTGCGGGATTTTTGTTCCAGAAAGTCGGAAAGCTTGCAGCAACTGCAGTAGGTGGTGGCTTTCTTCTGCTTCAAGTATGTAGCATTTCATTCTTTTTAAATTGGCAAATGTTATTTACTAAACAATAGGAAAAACACAGCTGTTGGGTAGCATCTAATTAGGAAGGCTTCTTATCTGCTTCATCTTTTTAGTCTTATCAGTCAAAACCTTGCATTTGAGCTGGAATATTGTGTACAAATGTACAAAAGAGACATTTCTAAAATCAGTGGTAAATCAGAATCTACTCTGTCCTGTAAAATAGTTTGTTTTAAGACAAGAGAACTTCTGTGCAGAAGCTGAGGTACTGTGCATGATTTGATGTTGCCAGATGAGAGGAGCTGCCTGTAAACTTATGGGTAGGGAGAATTTAAGATGTGTTTGTTTTACATTGGTTTGAGAATTTTATCACAGCTTTAGGCTGCTTTGGCAGTTGCCTGGAAAGCTTGTTCTGGTCCCAGTATGAGCTGTGTTTTTCTGTTTTCTCCCCTTGCCATGTTTTATCTATTGACTCTCTAAAGCCTGGCTCAATTTTGACAGCTTCATTGCATTCTTCTCTCCGCTGGCTTTTGGGTTCAGAAGTTTTTAATTATGTTATCTGGCATGATCATTTGCATTTTTCATCAGATACCGTGATTAGGGGAGGGTATATTTCCAAAAAACCTTTAAAATAGATGAAACTTTAAGTGAAGGAGAATTTCAGAAGGTGTCCTGTAAGATGCCAGGATTTTACTGGCATTTTTCTTGTCTTAATAACTGTGAGCTTCTCGTTTTTCCTCAGATTGTTCTAGGGGATATAGATTGGTGCCTACTTAGGCTCAGTGATACACAATTTCTTGAGAGGGGGGTTAAAGATATATTTATTCTTTCCAGCATCACCCTGGAGGGTTTCTGAAAGGCATATCCTGCTTTTATTTCTTTTGATTGTAGTGGCTGGTGCAGTCAAGCACTGATCAGGAAGGGTGGGGTGGTAATTGCTGCTGTGTAATACATTGCAATGTTGCTGTTGTGTGAAGTACACATATTTCCTTCATAATCATGGTCCCCACTGGTTTGGGAGCTAGTTTGGTTTTTTCCTCTTCCCATCTTTTGTATGCCATTGGTCTTAATTCTGTTAATGATAATTCTTTTATCAATATGACTGAAGAGCTGCCAGACAGGGGCAGCCAGGGTGGAGGCAGCAGATTGCTGAAGGTGCCTTCCTCAGTATTCCTGACTACAGGAAGCTGAAAAGTTAAAGCTGAGGCCTGTAGACAAAGGAGAATGGAAATTGAATAAAACACATCACTTATGCAGGATTTTTGCTTGTTGAGCTGTGAAGTTTGGAGAGCTTTCCTGTATATGCAATAGATTTGCCATGTGGTTGAGTGTCTGATTTCTTGGTTGATCTCATTTACACTGAGTCCAAAAAGGAGTGATATCCAAGAGGAAATATGAGTTAAGTATTTTGATTGGATTGTCTATATCTTAAGTAAGATCAGATTCTCTTGAAAGGAAATTAAGTAAATGCCTTGGTCTCTCTTTTAATTCAAAACATTTTGCATTTTAAGGCTGAGTCATAAATTCTATGGTGTAATTACATTTCTGTAGTCTTTAATTTTTTCATTTAAAGATCACACATCCTGATTCTATGAATACGTGTTCAGTGCTTCCCCTGAGTGGGCAGAAGAGTATTTCAGCACATTACTAGAAAGTTCCTTTTTATCTGTAAATTTCTCTGAAGTTGCAGATTTCATTTCAACTGCTGATTGCAATATTGACATTATAATTACATGCTAGAACAAGAATAATAACTCCAGAAGGCAAGATTCTTGGCTAAAGCCCATTCAGTGAAACATTTCAGTCTTAAAATTTAAAAAATACGTTTTTTTCTTCAGTGGGTGATGACTTCATCTCAGGAAATGTAGAAGGAAACTGAAAGCAATACATTCTTCAGTGTCAGTTTGTACAGAAAGCAAAAAAGATTTTTCATGTTTTTGTAAGTGATCTGGATCTGTTCAGTCTTAATACAGATTATCTGAAAAGTAGTTGGAGAAAAATAATAAAAATTACGTGAAATCTGCACAGTTTTTCAAAATCATGATCTGTTATCACATCTTTGTGGTTAATATTTCCACACCTTAATTTGATTAATTCTTATTTTATTATTAACTATGCTTTTTTTTGTGAAATAGATGTAGGTCTTCAAATATGCTGGTATAAGCGCACTATCCAGGCACTATATTAAGGAAAATATAGTGCATTTCTCATAACAAGTAAGGGATTTTCCTTGTGTAAGTTCTCATTTATACAGCACAGTTTGGTAAAATCCTGAAGAGTAGGGAAGTACGAGCTCATGTACTCTTGGTTCTACTGTAATGAATTGGTTAAAAACAATTGTTCTTAATGAGCATCTAATAGCTCTTTATTTTTAAAATCCTATATCCTCAAGAGCAGTTTCACTGTTTTTTGCTCTGCAGTGAGCAAACAAATTACAGGTTTTTCTGTTCTGTGTTGTCATTTAAGAATGAAATTGGATTTTTATTCAGTTATTTGTGCTTTCACTAACACATTTTTCCTCAGCCCATTAATATGCCATTGATGAATTAAATAGAATTCTTCATTAAATTATGTTCTAATTTAGGAAAGGTAAATATGTGAAAACAACACAAGAAACAGAATAAACTCTGAGATGTCCTTGGCTTTATCTTGTACAGGGGTTTGTTGCTAGTGCACCATGATGATCAAGGAATCATAGCATGGGTTGGGTTGGAAGGGGCCTTAAGGACCATGTAATTCCAACCCAGTGTGGCTTCCCAGTGACATTCCCAGGGAGAGACCAGTCTTCTTCTGGGGCTGGGGGCTTAGTGAGGAAGAGTTGGATTCAATCTTATGTTGAATATCCCACTTGACAGGTGATGTGTGCACACTTAGAGGGAATATTCAGTGGAACAGCCAAAGCAAATGGGAGTTGGGAGTTGGCCTGATAAAGAAGTGCCAAGTTTGTGGCAGGTTCTGACATGGAGGGACAGAGTGTCTGTGCCTCTATGACCTGCAGTGCTGGCACTGGGGACAGTGGAGCTGTGCCTGCAGATGGTGGCTGAGGGTACAACCCCTGCAGTTCAACTCTTACACACAGTGTTGTGTCACTTCTCAGTCCCTCCTTGTCAGTGTGTGTTGAGCTTAGAGACTTCTCAGATCTGTTGTGGAAGCTGGGGGTTGTTCCCTTCCTAAACAGCAGAAAATACCTCACAGTGCCTGTGTGTTCTGTGCCCTGTAGCTGAGCTCACCTGTGCCTTCTGGCCTTGCTTGGGCTCTTGTAGTGTGAGACATTTTGCCTTGAGGAAATTAAAACTCTTTTGTCCCATCTTGCTGTACCGATTGTTTGCTCCAAAACATGTTTCTGCTCATTATTCGTGTAAATGTTTCACAGTAACAAAGTACCTGTGTGCCTCTTCGGTATCACCCCCAAAATGAGGTCTGGGCTTGAAGATTCTCAGTTTTCCTTGATTAATGTCGAGAAAGATAACACATTTTTAGTGTTCCTGCACTGATGTATTTCTTCAATTGCCTTTTTCCAAAAATTCTGTTATTTTTTCAACACTTATGGAAGGTCTTGAATAAATAATGAGCTATGAGATATATAGATAAATATATATTATTCCATTATCACATATAGACATATATGATAAAAGATTCCTATATAACCCAAAATCTACTCCCCCATAGGTCTCTTTAATAATATGTGCAATTAATATGTATAGACCTATATGACTCTTTAATATATCCAAGTATGGATATGATAATGGGATATTGTTATTTTACTTGGTTGTTGTAGGGCCTGAGTTTAAAAAAATAGTAAATTTTGAGAATTTGCATTTATGTAAATTTACTGTTATAAGCAAGTAGATTTTTATGATACATTGGAGTCTAAAAATTGAAGTCTGTTTTTTCAGCATTTGAGTTCAGGGGTATTATTTCTGCACTTATATATGAAATTATGTAATTAGTCGGGTTTCAGCCAAAGTAGATATGACACAGGTTCTGTCACTGCCAAAGTACAGGGTTTTTTTCTTCTCAGTTAAAAAATTTATATTCAAAACATTACCCTCTGTTGCTTATTTCATAAACACTCAATAAGTAGAATTTGGAATCTCTTATTTCAGGGCTACAAAGTTCAGGGAGAAAAGATGTCTGGTTTTGATACAAGTGTAAGCTCTGCAGTAGTTACAAACAGATCTTAATTAAAAACTTCTGCCTCATCTTTGTGCTCTCTGGATAACTGAGCTAATTAAAGTTGTCTTAATGAAATGTTTCTTCCAAGAGTCATTTGCATTTTACAAGCAAGCAGATACATTAGCATTTCTTACATTGTGTTGGACTGAGTAGATCAGTCACATTTAATATTCAGTTGTGTGAGTGAGAAGGCACCAATTCAATGCTGGGGCCTTTTTGAAATTCTTGTGGTCATGTTAAATTCATAAAATAACAATTGCCACAATGTGCAGCTGTTTTTCTTTTCCTGATATGTCATCCAGTGACTGGATGTACAACCAGCACAGTTTTCAAACAGGTTTCCTGCTTTCATACTGTACAGACAGCCCTTAATGAGCTGTCCCTGCCTGGCACTAGTGCCCATGTGAATAAATGGTTTTACAGTAGACAGGCAAAGTAAATTAATTTGTTATTAATTACATTCGGAGGCATGAAGTAAAAGAGAGTTTAAAGTATAGTAATTCCATTTTTCATTTGTCCAGTGAATTGGTTTTTTTAATTATGCAGAGGTGGAAACTGAAGTTGACTTTCTTGCAGAGGTGGTCTTCTAGAAGTTTTGTTTTGAATTCAGACAAAATCTGTCTGACACTTGTTTAATTTTATTTTTTTTTCTGGATTATGAAATCCTCAGTTTTGGTGAAATAGGTTGCTTAGTTACTGTGGCAGTTGTAGTACAAGCTAGATGGTCTAATTTCAGTTATTTGGTGGAAAGATCCATGTGAAAATCAAACTTCAGAGCCTGTAAGTGATGTGAAACTAAACATAACAAAATTGTGTACTTAGGCTAAACCTAATAAATTGTATATTTGAATATCTGTTCCACAGAAGTTCATTATCTGTGACTTATGTTTACCAACTGGACAGTTTGCATAGAAGGCTGGTAGGTAAATTGGGTGGATTTCCCACCCACATGTGAGAAATCTCACACTTTACAAAGAGTTTTTGTATAACAGTCATTTATATGTAAGTTTAGTGGTTTATAGCTATTTGTCCTAACAGTTAAAATAAGCAGTAATCCTTAATTTTGATATTTTTCTCCTTTTTTTTCCCCAAATGATGAGTTATTTATCTGTTTTCTAGAACATGCACCAATCAAATATTAGTAACAGAAATAAGGCAAAGGTTTGGGATGATGGTTAGACAGGCTAAAAAAATTTGAAGTTTTTGTGTAAATTGGTATGAACCAGTCTCCTCAAATGTATTAATTTTTCTGATTTTACAGAACTTGTGCTGTTCTCAGGTTGTGTTATTTTTCTACTTAATGGTTTTGTTTTGTAAGAAGGGTGAGAATTCTCTTGTAATGAGTACTTTATTTTTTTTTTTGTTGGACAGTTTAAATTGTGTAGGATACAATAAAGAGTTTTCAGTGTTTCTAATGATGATTTTGATTAGCCCTGGATACTCTATCACAAATCAGAATTCTACAATTCTGAAAGAAGCTGAAACAAGTGTTTTTTCATTGTTGTCCTATGAATGTATTTTTCTTACAATTAAAGTTACAGTAAATGCTGAAGGAAAAACATTGCAAAGCTTTTATAACTAAAAAACAGAGAACTGGTAAAATTAACAAGTGTCTACTGAACTTTGCCACTGCTTGTTCTAATTTGAGCTGCTGTCACTGAGAACCTGCTGAAATTGGAAGAATGTCTTTTCCTGTATGTGTAATAAGTAAAAATAAAAACGATTTTATAGGCACCAAGACAATGTATTTTGCCTCATGAAATGTGAATTGCAGCTGTACTAACTGCCTTTATTTCCCTAGATTGCTAGTCATAGTGGATATGTACAAGTTGACTGGAAGAGAGTTGAAAAAGATGTAAACAAAGCAAAAAAACAGTTAAAAAAGCGTGCAAATAAGGCAGCTCCCGAAATCAACACTCTGATTGAAGAGGTGAGTCTAAGGGGATAAACTCCTTTTTACCAGTCAGGTTTTCTTACCTTCCACTGCAGGTGATAATGAGTTGAAAATGCAGATGCAAAACTGGAACACATCAAAAATAGTTTGGCTTTATAATTTGTTTAAAGTTATCAGATTGTGCTTTTATTCATTCAGCTTTCTGGTTTGGTCACTGTTAAAAATGACACATGAATTTGTTCTTGGCAGGTGACAAAGCCAGTAAGGTCATGACATGGTAAAAAGTTCAGGATGATGTGGGTAAAACATGGTAACTACAAAGACAAAACCCAAATCTTCTTAGACTGCTGATAATAAAATTACTTGTCTGGACAAGAATGACTTTTTTTGCAGAAAAGCTGTAGCTACTTTGTAACAGGAGTTGTGATTTTGTCTCACTTTTATACATTTTGGAGAATATTTGTCTGCAGAATCTGCCAGTTGCCTACTGTGTTGAGAAGAGGTAGCTGTGATACTGATCAGTGTCAACTGGGGCTGTTTCACCCTGTCATTTGAAAACTTCCATTTAATCAATTTTGTGGTTGTTTGGGGTTTTTTAAAGCCTCTTTTTACATATTTTTCACGTTCCATACATGCAATCTAAGTTTCATTCTGAATAACTGAGAATCCTGACTGGGAATGTGCTGCAGACAGTGAAACAGCAGCCACACTGGTGTTCTGTAATTAATGAGTTTTGACATCTCAGGTTTAACCTGTATGGAGTTGCATATAGATTGATAAAAAATTACCTTGAATTTTAAGGTAAATATGAACTGAAAGTTCAAGATTGAGGGTTTTCTTGCTGCTTCTGTACCTCAAATAGCTTAACCTCTCCTTCACTACTGCCCTGTAGAAATGGGTGGAATAGAGATGGGGTTTTTGGTTTTCCTTTGTTTTTTTTCCTCTCAGATTATATGACTTTCTTGGAACTGTGTGTTAGTTGCCAATCTGGAGTGTTTGAAGCAGAGGATTTATGAAATGGCACATTTGATAAAAGGTGTTATACTCTGTGCTGCTACTTCATGAAATACTCTACACCCATGTCATCATACATAAGTGTTTTTTTCTAGGATTAAGTTGTGAGGAAACTGGCTCATAATGGAGTGTATTTCTTTTCCAATGATCTTCCAAAAAGCAATATTTTTTCTTTTAAACAATTATCATGTGATTGCAACTGAAGTCATGGTGGTGCTTGGGCTTTTTTTTGACAAGGTAGTTTGTAAAACATGTCTTATTTTAATCAAAACAAGAGTGGTATTGGCATGAAATTGCTGTAATAATTCCTCTGTATTTTCACTTCTTAAAGGTTTACTGTATTTTGAAAATATTGTTAAAGACAGCTGAAAGTCAGTTTGCACTACATTGGAGCCACCTATTTTTATATGGTTTTAGACACATCGCTTCCCACTGCACCCTTCTCCACAAGTTTAATGGTTTTGTTTCCAGGAAGTTGTGATAAGTATTAAATAATAATGTCAGACACAATTAACTTCATGAATATAATTTTTCTTCTCAGTCAACAGAATTTATCAAACAGAACATCGTGGTGTCCAGTGGCTTTGTTGGAGGCTTTTTGTTGGGGCTGGCGTCCTAAGGACCCGAACATCTCTTCCAGATGGGATCGGTGTCGGCCAAGATCAGTTGTGACGCGCTATCTGCAAGCAGTGTGGGTCACTGGGCCTGCCAGAGCAAGACAAGAGGACTAGCTAGACAACTTGGGAGCTTTTGCATTTCAGGCTTTTGCCTCTTGAAGCTTGGTAAAACTAGGATTTGCTGAAAAACTGTGCAGTGTGCTCATTATAGCATTTCTGGGCAAAACTGGTTCATCCTCATCATGTCTCTTTTTATCTATGGCCTTTCAAGATCTAGCATTTTTTAAAATGTTATTCTTGGAATATAGCTATGTAACCATACTATAAGAATGAAAGCTCCATTTCTATGTTTTCAGTTAAACACTGTTTATTTTAAAAGTATTTTTCTTCATGCTGTAGTAGGTAGTATCAATGACTACATACTGTATATGATATTGTGGTTTCAGCCTCCTGGCTGTCCATCTTCTTTAGAAGTCACTGCAATAATCTGTAATACCTTTTTACAGAGTATTAAATAACAAAGAATCATGAGCTTATTAAAGGTGAAAATTAACTTTGGCCTTTGTGTACATAAAAAATAAGAAAGTCTTTCAATTTTAGCCTGCAGGGACCTGGTGCCAGTGTTTGCTCAGACAGGTTTTTAAGGTGGTTTTAATGATTTTTTACCAAGTTATTCTAAAGAAGCTGATAATCCAAACAAACACTCAGTGCATTTTGATGCATTTCGAACTTGAACCTTTCAGAAGTTCCTACCCAAGGAAGAGTTTGCCCTGCCCCAATTTCCCTGGTCTTTACTGTAGCAGCAGATGAATGTGAACTGGAATCTCTCCCACCAGGGTTCTGTTGGGTTGCTGTTGCCTTCTCTGAACAGCAGTAGTGGTTCAGTAGCATCAGATGGATGGATGGGTGTGAGCATGGATACTCAGGACATGGGATGTTGGACATATTAACCTTCTAAATATTTAGATTTGTGCATCCCTGGGCTCCAGAGGTTTGTATTACATGTTGACCTCATGTTTGTGGTGTTCTTATGGCCAAGGTGAGTAAGGTATGAAGTATGTCCTGCATACCTCTGAGCTTTAAGGGTTTCATCAAGCCTGGATAAGACTTTGGGAAATAAATCTTAGCACACACATCCCCAAACCAAATCCCCAAACCCAAGGTGCATGAGTGGCCATGGATCCTAAATATTTTGTTTTAAATTGACTATCTGAAGTTATATAAGCACAGTTGCTGTTTATTGGAAATGGGAAGCCCAAGGAGGAATGTGTCTGCTGGGTTATCTGGGATTTAGAGTAAAACAAAGAAAGATGAAAATGTTAAAATATGAAAGGCTTTGCTGTGATGTCCATCTGAAAGAATAATGGGAAGGTTACCAACCAGTCACCTTTTTTCTGCTGATGAAGCTCATGGGTTTTTGGCACATCCAAAGGGTACTGAAGCCAACTGACATGAGTCATCCACCCTGACTGGAATGAACTGGGTATCCTGAAGGGCTTTGGGGATACAGTGACCACCTCAGTACCATGAACCTGTAAATGTTCATTTTTGGTGTACTTTGTGAAAGGATTTCAAAGGAGCATCCTTTAGTGAGCTTGTTAAAAAGGCTGCTCATGTGACCAAGGAATTTACTTCATTGTTAGAAGTAGAATTAAAACCAGAAGTATGAGTAAGATGCAAGAGTGATTTCTGCAGAGGAAAGTTGTTCTGCTATTCTGTTGGCATCATCTGAGATTTTCAGTAAATGGATCAAGAATTGATTGAAATACATTTGAGGCTTCTATAGTTTTATTTTTTGAGTTAGATTTCATTTTTTTAAGCCTTTGGAATAAGAGACATAATGTTGTACATGTAAAACTCTCAGAGTGGCTAAAAAGGCAAGGAGAAATGGTGTTATTGAAAAGGTGAACACTGGTGATTTGTGCTGAGATTGGCTTCATGTCCTGACTGGAAAAGGAGAATGGCTGCTGGCACAGCAGGACTTGCTGATGCAGTTCCTTGGGCTGGTGAGGAAAGGGGATGTTGCCAGCAGCTCCAGGTACAGCTGGCAGGGTGAGGTGGTGATGGAATGGCAGCTGTGGTGAAGGACCAAGGTAAGTGCAGCTCTCCGTGCAAATACCTGAGATTTTTTAATGTGCCAGCTGAGACCAGTCTCACCTGTGTGAGGGAATGCTCTGTAAAGGTACAGTCAAAAAAGGGATGTTGATGGGGTTGGGAGTGGAGTGTAACAGGAATATTGGGTTTCTGGGGATAAAGTCTTCTCTGGGGTGATTTCAGAGTTACTGTTGCCCCCTCTGACAAAAAATAATCCAGGCTAAGAAGATTCAGAAGAGAAAGGCTGGTGAGGGCCTGGCACTGGTTGCTCAGAAAAGCTGTGGCTGCCCCTGGATCCCTGGAAGTGTCCAAGGCCAGGTTGGACAGGGCTTGGAGCAACCTGGGATAGTGGAAGGTGTCCCTGCTTAAGGCAGGGGGGTTGGAACTGCATGATCTTTGAGGTCGCTTCCAGCCTAAACCATTCTATGGTTCCATGACTCTAAAGAAAAAACATGGAATAAACATTTTTGAAGAGCATTTGGGGTGGGGGGGGGTTAAATCAGTTTTAGAAAGCTGATTAAGAAGGAAGGTGTTAGAAATACTTAACGAAAGGCTGACCCAGCATTTATGGGTTTTATTGTATAGCTGAAGAACTTAAAGGTGGAAAACATGGACCTAGCAGTGGGAAGCAGCTTTCCATAGTGCCCAGTGGGTCTGTGGAATTAATTTCTGTTGTGTGCTACTGAGATCAAGGAAGAGCCCTTCATTCAGGGAAAGATGGGGCAACATTGCAAGAGTCTCAGTTGTATCTAAAGGTGGGAGAAAAACCACTTTAGGTTTCTCTGGCCATACTTAATATTGTTTGGTGCAGTTCATGATAAAATTCCAGCTGATCCTACCTTTTCCTTCTACTGGATTGTGTAAATTTTTCTCCTCAAGTAGTTGTTAGCAGCCACTTTTCAAAGCTGAATGCTAAGATCATGATTGAGGAAGGCATGGCATATGTCTAGTGAACAGCTTTTGAAAGCTTATTAAATAGTGCATTTGGGGAGAGATTGCTAATAAATCATCTATTTGTTTTTTCTTATCTTAATGGGATAATCTATTTCCTGAAATTATTTATTTTTAGTTAAAGAAGCATTGGGCAGTACATTTTAATTCAAGGTGAGATGCCAGCATGATCATATTACTGAATTTTAAGAGGCCAAAATTTGGCTAAAACTTTGAAGGCTGTTTCTGCTTCAGCAGCCAGACTGAAAATTAAAATGTTGTAGTTAAAAGATAGAGCTGTCTCCCAGATTCAAGTGCGTTTGTCATGAGGGCTTAAGAGGGGGAGAGGCAAACAGTAAAATGCAGGAGTCAGGACTGTAATTCAGTAATTCTGCCTGTGCAGACTCCATAAATTACAGTGAATTCAGTAATGTGAAAAAGCATCAGTAATACCGCCCCCTAACCTTTTGAAAATTGTTGGAAATCTCAAAGAATTACTTTAAAATTCAAATTTTTATGGTAGGCACCTCCCTGGGATCTGTAGGTGATAGCAGAAAAAGATAATGTTCACCCAAACCAGAGCAACGTGACATTTTGGAAGAGAGATTGAGTACAAAAAAAAAGAAAAAAGAAAAAAGTTTAATTCACCCTAGGACTGTGCATGGGCTGGGTGGATGGTGGGGGAGAACAAGAGTCAGACCTACCAGGGGAAGGAGGTGCCATCCTCCCTTGTTGGATGGGGAAGCAGGTCTGATGCAGTGTGGTGACATCCCAGTACTGGGACATGTGGGAGAGCTGGTGTTTCTTATCTTGGGGCAGTTTGGGAAGTGAGTCAGCTGACATTCATCAGGACCTGTAAGACCAGAAGCCAATTTTAATTAAGGTAATTGTGGGGTGGGTGTGCACAAAACATCTGGTGCTGATAGAGCACAGCCTGAACCCTTGGGTATGTTTGGTCCCACATTCAAGCTTTGAGGCATCTAAATCTTGGAGTGCTGCGGGACGTGGCACAGAGGTGTAATGTGGGATTTTGTGCTCACAGCCTGGGCTGGGCACAGCACAGCAAACTCCAGCACAACTGGTGCCAGGCTTGGACTAGGAAGTCTTGCTGGACTTAGGCTGACTCCAACTCATAGCTTGGGTAAACCAGTGCAGTGGTACAAATTTGCACAGTTCATGGATTCTGCACTCAGAGGTTTTCTGCCTCCCTCACTGTCTCCCCTTTTCACAGTTCCTCAAGCAGTCTGTGTTCCTGCCTCCCTGCTGTAGTTTTGCCTGCCTTCTGTTTTTTCCACGGCTCCCAGGAACAGAGCACCACTTCATACACTGAGCTGTGAAAAAGAGGAAATTCAGTGCTTCAAAATGAGGGGAAGTTGGGATAAAATCCCACAAGTCAGCTGAGCTGTGGGACTTCCCAACAGCTAACGCCTCTGGCTTAGCTCAGGGAAGCTGGAGGCCACATTCCGTTACCTTTTCCTGGAAAACCTCTCCTTCTTCTTAGACCAGTGCCCTACCTTCCAAACCATAATGTGTTTTGGCATGAGATAACCTTGGTAACTGCTGCTGACACATTCTGGGGTGTGGGTGTATCTCAGTGTTCATGGAGCATGGACAGGAACTTGGGTCTGGTCACCTCAAAGTTTACCTGAACTCATTTGTAAACAGCTGAATGAGCTGCTTGAGGTGGGAATGCTCCAACAGGAAGAAAGGAAAGCAGGTTACACCCAGGATATTTTGCTGTCCATTTGGTAGGATGCTTACCTGGGAACTGGAATATATTGTTATACATTCTGTCCTTGATAAGGCCTTTTTGATTTCACCATCAAACCACACAAAATCCAGTCCTCATAGCCCTAATTTGTTAAAAAACCCATTTCTGTACATGTGGACTGTAAATTTAAAAAAAAATACTTTATAGAAAATATTAATCCACAAAGATAATTGAGTATTGAACTATATGATTCCCATTTAATATAGATAATTTGATCTTTTGTCACAACAAGAGGCACTCAAACACTTGCCATACACACTCATGGAACCTGGAGAATTAGGACTAATATATCTAGCATGATTTGTAATTGAACATCTTATTTTCTTGAAGTATTAATGACGAAGTAGAGGTTATTCTGTTTTCTTGTGTGCTTAACAGACACCAAACTCATACTGCAGCCAAATTTCAGATTTTTATTTACAGATTTCAAATCCTCTCCAGTGAGGCAATCAAATGCCTTGATAGCCTACATGTTGCTGAGACAGAAATCTAAGCCAAAATACATCTGAATTAATCTGTAAATGTAAGAAAGCCCTACAGATGTGTGAAAAGAATGTTTGAAAATCAAGAGTTGCCAAATATTATTTCAAAATCCACCTGGGCCAATAAAGAGGAAGAAGGAAAATTAACAGCAATCAGGGAGTCTATATTCTTAATGCTCTTATAACAGTGTATAATTGTTAAAAAACATTGAGAAAATGCCTTTCTACAACATAATAATATTTTTTCTATTTATATGGAATATAAATATGTGACATATGAGATCTAGTTTTCAAACTTAAAAGCTGAATTGCATGCTGGCTTCTTTAGATTTGTTTTGAGTCTGCATGTGCTAGTACAGCCAGGCACGTGCTTCAGGTACTCACTGGTGAAAGCCAAGGTAGAACAAAGCAGGGAAGGGATGCACAGGTCTTTCCTCTTTTTGCATTGTTAAAGGAATCTCTGGTTAGGCTTTGAGCCCCTTGGGTAGCCTGCACAGAATCAGGAAACCAGGGAGTGCTCACGGTGGGGCAGTTAAGGGTAAGGCACAAGTGGAGGAATTTGTCTGTCAGAACGTGGGTGTGNAGCCATGCAGGGACATCCAATGGCCATTAACAACAGATGTCTCCCTGGGGGGAGGATTGGTTGTGGGAGAGATAAGGAAAAACTGCCCCCTTAACAGGAGACAACTGCCACACAGATGGCAAACAGAATCCATCTTGCCTGGCAATCTGGGACAGGTGTCACGATGGGTACCCTGTATCCTGCTTATGTCCATGTTCTGTGGCAATCTGCCTTACTGGAAATCACAGACTCACAGAATGGTTTGGGGTGGAGGGGATCTTAAAGATCATCTCATTCTAACCTCCTGCCCTGGGCAGGGACACCTTCCACCAGACCAGATTGCTCAGAGCTCCATCCAGTCTGGCCTTGGACACTTCCAGATATGGGACATCCACAACTTCTCTGGGCAACCTGTGCCAGGGCCTCACCACTCTCACAGGGAAGAATCCTCCTGCCATCTGATCTAAACCTGCTCTCAGCCAGTTTGAAGCTATTCCCCCTTGTCCTCCATGCCCCTGCAAACAACCTCAGACTTTTCCATTGGCCTCCTTCAGGTACTGGGAGGCCACAATTAGGTCCACCCCAAAGCCTTCTCTTTTCCAAGCTGAACAATCCCAATTTTTCCTTGGCCTTTCAAATCCCATAGGCAGAGGTTGCAGGAGTAGCAGCTCTGCTGAGGAAGGCCTGGGGGTTATGGTGGATCTGGAATTTGAAGGAACCCTGGAGTCACTGCATATGGCAGAAAACACAGGCTGAGGTGCCTCGGAGGAGCATGGTCAGCAGCTATGGACATTTTTTACCTGCCTGTCTGTACTTGACCCTGAGGGACCTCACCTGGAATACCATGACTGCTTTTGGGCCCTCCAGTTCAAGAGAGGTGCTGAGAAAGAAGAAAGGGTCCAGAGAAAAACACCTAAGCTGCTGAGGGGTCTAAAGCATCAGGGCTACCAGGGGAGCTGAGGTTGTTCAGCCTGGGGAGGGCTGAGGGTGAATCTGAGGCAGCCACAGCCACCTGAAGGGGAGTCACAAAGGTGATGGAGCCAAACCCTTCCCAGCAAGGGGCAGCAGCCACAAGAGCTGTGCCTTGGGAAGGTCACACTGGACATGAGGAAAAAATCTTCCAGCAGGAGGGTGGTGCAGCAGCAGGACAGCTCACCCAGGGAGGCTGTGGGTGCTCCCTCCCCAGGAATTTACAGGATCTGGCTGAACAAAGCTGACCTGACACAGCCCTGGCTGCTGCCCAACCGTCCTGCTGTGAGCAGAGAACTCCAGTGCTCCCCTCCTGGGAACATCAGGTGTTTCTATCCCACTTGGCCCCTCCATCCTTCTCCTGGGTTTATCCTTGTGCTCCTTCACATCTGAACATGCAACAGAAATGCTTTCTGTGGCTGCTCTCTTCTTACTGTTCACACAGAGCAGGAAAAATAGATGCTGAGGGGGTGTGGCACTGCAATTAATTCCAGGTTTTCATTAAAAAAAAAAAAAAAAGGCAATTTTTATTTATTTAATTTCTCAGCATTGGAAATGTTAGAGACCTGCCAGGATTTTTTTTGTGATATAAGCTTTGCTTTTAGAAAATTAAGATCCTCTGGTAGCTGACACACAGGAATTCATGTATGTGTGTGGTTTGCTTGGAGCTGTTGCAGCAAATTCTTAAATATGGAACAGCCAGGAAAAATGCATTTCTTTCTTTTTTTTTTTCAATAGGCACTCCTACACTAATTTAAAAATAGTAAACTGGGGCAAGGTAAGTATCACAGAGCCTGATGTGAAAAAAATACATAGATAGAAAATAAGGAATAAAATATGTGATGAAGATTGACACTGTAGGTAAAAAAAAAGGAGAGGGAAAAAAATAACACAGAATAATGGAAGATGCAAAGTGATTAGGGAGCACCAAGAGAGATGGGAATGGAAAGTTGGTGACAGATGAGGCTGATAAGGCAAAGGGCCTAAAGGAATTCCTCGCCCCAGTAATCACAAAGGGAGCAGAAGGCAATATCCCAGGAACTGGGATTTGTTTTCCTCAGGGAAGGAAGGAAAATGTCAAAAGGTTTTACTCTCGCACTGGAGTGGATAATAAGGCAATTAGTACTATTAAAAAGTTCTCAGAGCACCCAGACTGGAGTAATAAATCACATCCTAGGATTGTAAAGGGAGTGGGAGATGCTGGAAAGCTTTTGTGGGACAGTTGTGATAACTTACTGGAATGGGAATTACTGAGGACTGGTGAGTGTTTAATGAAGTTTGGGCATTTACAGATCTCTAAGCTTGACTGCACTTGACCTCAGGAGAAACTAGACACTGGTGAGTCATGGCTGTGCAGATTTGTAAGTGGCAACATGAATATATTATTAAAAATACACCATATTAACATACATGCCAGGGGAGAAGTATATAATACAAATTATTTGGAGTCTGCTGCACAAAAGATTTATGCAAATAATCTCTATTAATAGGATTTCTCAGTGCAAATCCTTTCTTGACAATAGGAGAAGAGCAATGGTATGCTTATGATTTACTTTTGCAAAGGGTTTCTGATGTTTCTACAATTTCAAATGGTGTTTTTCCCTACATTAGGGATATTAGAGAGGAAGTAACTGGTAACCTTTTGCAAAACTCTGTAAATATGTGAACTATGCATTTTCTCATCCACAGGTTGAATAAGAAGGGAGAGGAATACAAATCCTTCATATGCTATACCTACCCACACCTTCTTTTGGTCTCCACACCTTTGGATTGCTTGATGCCTTTTAGAAAGAAACACAATTCCTTTATAATATGGTTTAACTGCTGCCAATAAAAATTAAATAAAATAAAAATAACAGGCAAACTTCTCTGCTTGATACTGTGGGCTGGTTGAACCCTGTGTTGCCCAGAGGAGCAAGATCTTGTTGTCCTCATCCATCCCAGGGATTGGAGCTGTGGGGGCTGCCTGTGGTGGGGGGGACAGGGCATGGACTGACAGCCCAGGCTCATCCTAATCCCAGCCTGGAGCAGCCTGAGATGAAAAAGGGCTGAAGGAATGAGACCAGGCAGGAGGAAGGTCACTCGCTGCAGAGGGTGTTTCATTTACCTTCTCCTACAGCTGCATTCAGTTCCTTCCTTGGGGAGCACCACAGGGACCTCTGTTCAAGGGGAAAATACAGAAATAAGGAAATGGGATGGAAAAATCAGAACCATTTGAGTACAACAGCCTCTGCAGAAAGCGTTTGGATAAACCAGTCCCTGTCCAGCTGGCAGGAGGAATCAGCTGCCAGAAGATGCCAATGAAAGGGTGGACAAGATGCTTCCCAGAGAGCTTCCACAGTGCCCAGCACCAGCAGCACACCCCTGACTGGGCTGGCCAGAGGAGAGCAGTGAGGCAGGAGCTGTGGGAGCCTGTGCAGAATAATCAGCACTGGGAAAATGAGAGCAGTGTTCAGGGACACAAATTCACCCCACCTACAGCAGCCACCCTGCCCAGTGCACTGACACAGCACCTGCCCCAGGGGCTTCTTCTCCAGGGCTTGTGCAGGGCCAGATCCCACAGGTGTCAGTGGGACACAGCCATCCCTGCAGGGTGGCTGTCAGACCCTCAGAGATCCTGCAATCCTCGCGTGGTTCCCCAGGCTGGGGGACACGATGGCACCAAAGTGCAGCTGCAGAGGCCACAGAGCTGCCAAGGCCAGCCTTGACAGGACACCTGGAGCTGGGACATTGGGCAGGCCCTGCCCTGCTGCCATCTGAGGAGGAGCTCCCCTCCCCCCCAGCTCCCCATGGACACCTGCTCATCCTCTGTGGCAGCAGCTCTCTGGCCACAGAGAGCAGGCACAGGCTTTCTCAGGATTTTTCCTGAGAGAAGCAGAGAAGGGAATCAAACCAATTCTTATCTCTGCTCGTTGTTGTGCTCATGTGGAATGTGTTTGGAGATTGTTTACCCAAGGTGATTGCTTGATTGGATTCTGGTGATGGTGTTTGGATTCACTGGCCGATCAGATCCACAGCTGTGTCAGGAGGCTCAGGAGAGAGTCAAGTGTTTTCTAGTTAGTATTTAGTGAGAGCTCTTGCTACTGTAATATAGTGTAATATAAGTATAATAAAATATACTATAAGATGATATAATAAAGCAATTGATCAACCTTCTGCAATCATGGAGTCAATGCTAATTATTACCCAGCTGGGGGCCTGTGACAACAATCCTCCAACACCCCCTCTGCTCTGCTCAGCACCTGCTGTGCCACTTTGGACGTCCAAGCTCAGCTTTGGTTGAATTTCAGCACTCAGGAAAATTAAAGGCATAGTTGAATCCAGCTGGAATTAACCTGCTGAGCCAGCGTGTGGCCGTGTGTGTGTCCAAGCAGGCACCATCCCCTGGGGTTGGTGCTCTGTGACCCACCTGAGTCCTTGCTTCACCTCGAGGTGTCAAGGTTAATTCCTGCTTTTCCACACCATGGAACATGGACAAGACACAGCCATACCCCTGGTGTTCTGCAGCAGCTTCTCTCCATGTGTGGGACAGAACCCCTGAGGCTGGCAGGGACATCAGGAGCTCAGAGCAGATTTACCTCAAGGGACAACAGGCATCCCAAAAAAGCTGGTTATGCCTGTGCAGTGGGAGGTAACACCAAAACCACAACCAGACCATCCCTAATTTCTGACCAGTCCCCAAACTGCCTCATCTTTTTTCTGTTGTTGTTGTTATTTTAAAGGATTCAATATGTTTCCCTGCAGGTGTTTTCCCTCTTGAATTCTTGAGCTCTACCCCAAATTGTTCTCATCTTTCCCACCTCTGACTGTAATTGTACCTCTCTAATCTGTGCAGGGACTTTCTGGGGGCTTTTTCAGAGCCCAGCTCGAGATCACACAGCTGTGCTGTGCCAGAGCTGGGCTTTGGGTCCTTGCCTTGTACACAGGCAGCTGAGCAACCTGGGGAGGCTACAGAGACTGGGAGAGCAGCACTGCACTGCCTGTGGTATGATGTGGGGATTTTGGGAAAGACAACCAAGCCTGTAAAACCATGGTTTGCTCCTCAGGTCACACAGATGGGCACTGCCCCGATTCTTGTTGACTTGGGGGTGACAAGGCAATGCCCACAGCTGTTGCCCATCATTTTTGCTGCTCCTGAGGACCTATATGACATGCAAAACTGGTGTTTGCTGAGTGAAATTTGAGCACAAGTATTTCTTCAAATTGCTAAAAGTGATAGCATTCCTATGCAATGTGTATTTTTCTCAGTTTTGGGGCTGGGTTTCTTCCAGCCTACTCAGCATCAGGAGACACACACAGTCTTGTTTTCTCCTTGCTTCTTCTTTGATCCCCTTCAGGACAATGAGCAGTGATGGACTTGATCTCCCCAGAGATTATCTAAACAGGAATGGTGGTGTGAGGCATCCACAGGTGTTGCATGGCTTTTCAAAGCCTGTCAGCCCCTCTCATGGATAAGCAGCAGTGCTGACTGATTCAGGATGTCAGAGAGGGCTCCTGTTCCTAGAAAAGCAGGCTCCATTCTTCAGAGAAGGCAAAAGGTGTTTTGTGCAAGAGGTTTCTTTCTGAAAAGAGGAGAAGACACACGCAGAGCCAGACACACACACAGCTGAAGTGGCAGCATCAGTCCCACCCCAATGAGAAAAAGCTCCTGAGTGACTTCCAAAATCAGTGTATTTTGGTTCTGTTTTTTATCTGCCCTGCTTTTCCTAATTTCCAGCATTGTGAGAAGTAGGGAGTCTGTGGTGTTATTACTCAGATTACCTAATGTAACCTTCCTTGGCTCAGCAATCAGCGACTTAGGCCACTGCAAGTTCAATAAGGGATCAGAGGTACCAGTCAAAGTCTCCCAACATTTTTGTTGGAACAAAATTGCAAACCTTTATCTCACTAAAAGAATTTACAGATTGCACACGACACTGGTAAATAAGAGTATCAATTTCATGTCTGACAGGTCACCTCCCAAAGGACTAAACCTGTGTTGCAGAGGGATAGATATGGTTTTCAAATGGTCATTCCTGTCTCCTTCTTTTATGAAAACTGCCTATTTTATGGCCAAGTGGTACAAAAGCAAAAAAAAAAAAAAAAAAAAAAAAAATTGGGAGAGTTATTTTAAAGCTGAAATCAGGTTCTCAGAAAATGTCTCCCAGTCTTCCAGTAGGTACAAAGTTGTTATAAAGAGGATTATCATCACTTGCTCATCATGTCCATCAAAACAAGAACAAGAACAAATCAGCTTTGAAGTAAAGAAGATTTAGGACAGCAAATACAGAAAACTTCCTAACGATGGGAATCATGCAGCACTGGAAGACATAACCCAGGAATGCCCTTATATACCCTTGATTAAAATCTGTATTGTTGCACAGAGGGATTTAAATCACTAAATCACAATGACATAAGAACTTTTAATCCTGGCATCTGCTATATTTGTAACTGGAATGTTTTTTTTTTGGTCTTTTTTATTTTTTTTTTTAGATCCTGTATTAGTATGCCAATGAATTGTATAAAACAATGAGTGGCATTTGCAGTATCTCGCTGTGATCTAGAAAAGAGGTGGGGAAGCAACATTTGAAGGTGACACAAAGTTATCTAGGTTAGGCTGAGCCAATGGAGAGAAAAGAATTCCCAGGAGTTTTGTCCAGTCTGAGCATGAAGGCAGTGGGACAATAAAGCTGTGTTGGTTCCCATCTATGCAAAATCATGTCCAGCAGATGGAGTGACCTGAAGGCCTCTGCACAGTGCTTGGTCCTGAATCACAGAGAGCAAAGTCAGGGAAAGACTGGGAAATTCACCTGGAAGCTCAGTGTAAACCAGTGGCCAAATCACGAACAGGATGTTGGGGGATATTTGGAGTGGAATAGAAAACAGGTTCAATATTATGGCATTTCAGTGCCATTAAGGTTTAGTGATTCCCCTGGAAGAGTGGATCTGGTTCTGGTCAGCCTAATGCTCTGCAGAGACCTGCTCAGAAGAGCTGATTTAGCTTAAGGAGCTTACTCAGATCCCTCTGCAGACAGGAACGGGCTCTGGCTCTCTCCTAGGAGATATTTCAAGGATCTCATGGTAGGTGACTGTTCTGCAGCATCCTTCAGAACAAACAGGTTTTCTCCCTTAAAACAGGGACAGCCCTTTCTCTATCAAGACACAGAAATGTAAGGCATGATTAATGAAAATTGTGAGAGAAGTTGGGAAAAAAACCCAAATGAAAACTGAGGAAGCTGATTTACACAGGGAGCAATCAGAACTGTACAAGCTAAGAAAACCAAGAGCAGGCAGACCTGACACTTCTGACTTTTTAATAGTAAGACAGCAAAACCCCCCAGTGACACAGAGGCAGGGGATGAGAAGAGAGGAAGGCTGATCCACACAATGAGGGGATGAAGCTTCACTGCCTTGACAGCCTTGCAGGATTAAAGAAAATATCATCCCCTCCTCAACTGATGGGACAACAGCATCTGTGCTGGAAGGGCTGAAGCAGCCCCAGGGCTTGGGTTGCTGCACGCCAGATCACAACTTCACTTAACGTTGAAGCTGGACTCTCTCATTTACCCTTCTTTCACCAACAAGCAGTTTTATCACTGGGTACCTCCTCACACAGATTCTGTGTTTCTTCCCACCGTGTCTGGCCCAGCTACCTCCAGAGTCAAAATATCCCACCCTCTGGATCTGTCCCTGTGATCTCCTCAGCCAGTTCTGAGTGAGAACACAGTTGCCAGCTGTACAGAAGGAAAAGGGGACACAGGGACAAGCCTGAACCTTGGAATCAATGATGAGCCAGATTGCCATGAGTGAAAGGCCATCCATCCCCTCACCTTTCCAGGCTCCTGCCAGGCCATAACTGCAGAGACACACCAAGATATCCTGGGTGAGAAACAATGCACACACTCATTTACAACATCCCACTGACTCTATTGTTTCTAATTCCCTGGCTTCACAATTCCCTGCCTCTTTTAGCAGAAGCACTAGATTTATCCTCTTCTAGTCTTCTTTAAAAAAGGCACTAAGCTTTCTGAGCTTCTCAGCATCATCTGCTGATTTTCCTACCCATGGAGTAATTCTTCCCTTGTTTTCCCTTTTTGTTACTAAAAAAATACCCTGAAAGTGCCTTATTAGTATAAGCAAAGAATAGGAAAAGTATTTTATTTTGTGCTTTAGACTTTCTGATTTTGTCTCTGTATGCTCATGCTGAGCTTTTTTTTTTACATTCATTTTTAGATATTTGACCTAGTTTCTATGTTCTGTACTTTCCCTTCTTGCACTTGAGATCATAGAAGAGCTTGTGATTTCACAGATATCTCCTACTGCATTTCCTATCCTTTTTACACACTGGGATATTTTGTGATTCTGCTGCTACAGTCTTTTGTTTATTTATTTATTTAGTTATTTTTAATGAACTGTCAACTCATTCTGGAACTCCTTTCTTCCATGGATTTGATTCCCACAGGAATTTATCCTCTGTATTAAGACTGCTGCCTTCAAGCCCTTTGCCTTGAGGTTGATGTTATCCTCCCCGCATTCCCTGAGGCTTACAAATCCTGGAACTCTCACTGACATTGTCCTTCACTTTCACATTCCCAAGTAATTCCTCTCCCGTGGTAGGAGCTCCAGGACTCCACCTGGGAAGCTGCTTTCTGTACTGCTGCCTGGCAAAGTGCTGGTGACACTCACCAAGGGCTGTGCCCTACTTTATCATGTCCCTCAGAACTAGGAGGGTGGTTAAAGACCCCCTCAAACCAATTAGCTCTGTTTCTTTGTTGAGGTTTTTTTTTCAAATGACTCTGCTATCTGCTCAAGAGTCAGTCTCCCCTCTCTGAATTCCTTAGTTAGGGGTAGGAGGCAGAATGTAATGGATGTGATTTTTACTGCATTATTTCTTGCTACCATTTAGAGATCAGGTTTATCACGCTCCACACTCTCTGTCTGAGAAGAGATGTGTGTATCTGCTTTTCCCTCGCCAGTTCCTATTTCTCCAGTTCAGTTCACTGCTTTCCATTTCTCCCTGCTGCCCACAGCCTCATGCAGACCCTGCAGAGCATCCTGGTGGGAGGGGAGGGCAGAGCCCTGGCACTCCCTGACCCTTCCCTGTTTTAGAGCTGCACAGAGCAGTGAGTGCCTCTTCACAAGCAAGATCTCTAAGGGAGATTACTTCACCCTTCCAAAAAGTCACATAAATTAAGCAGTAAAATTTTGCCCAAACCAGCAGCCATGACTTGACTATCAGGACCACTTTATTTCCCATTTCTTTAATAGGCAGCTTTTCTTCTTGAACATAGACCACTCAAAATTTGATGCTGAGATCACTCAGTTCAGTCTGATTCGATCTTGTCATCTTCACTACGAACTGTCCCTACAATTTGAAACAGAAACATCACAGCTACATTAAACACCAATAAAATTATGTGCAAATACAAAGATTAACTCATTCTAACTTGATTTTTCACAGCATGATCCTGTCTTCCTCATCCACATAAAAATTATTCAGCCGCAAAAGGCCCTTGAGCATAGCATGACATTTACAGCATCTCTGAGTGTTTCTTGTTTGTTTCTCATAAATTTCCTTTGGTAATAACTTAGTCACTCAGCAACACTCTACAGCACACACATACATTACATGATTATCTCATATTTTATACAACACACGTTAAAGTAATTAATTTTCCCTGGCAAATGTCATACCAGTTAGTTCATCGTTAGGAGCCAAATATTTGTGCAACCATTTGTTACAAATATATGCACAACCACAGAACACTTCAGCTCCCTGGTATCTATTAAGTGTAATTTAAAGGGACACTGTCGAGGCTGTTACAGTCTCAACTTTCACAGTAGTTTTTGTTCCCTTAAATATTGTTGAAATATTTAGTTGAAATTGAATGAAGTTGAAATTCCCTTCAATATTGAACCTCTACTCATTTATTTATTTGTGGACTAACCTTGCTACAGCGTTTAACACACAAAAATAAATATGGTCTTGCTGTGGTGTGGAATGTGCTAGTGACCAGCAAATGTCTGGCATGGCAGAAGGGTTTCTTCTCTCTTCTTTATCCTTTCGTTGACAGGATCTGGAGTTTGCCCCAACTGTAAGGCAGAAACATAGCAAAATAGGTACCTCGTTCATAAAAAGAACTGATATTAATCACAAGCTCAAAATGAACTCCAGGTGAAGACATTTCTTTCTGTGCTATCACAGGTTGCCTCCAAACAAAGAGACAAAACCCCACCAGGACAGCAGCTCTGATTTCAGTGGATGGAAGCCAAGTTAGCCATGAAGAATCGGGATCAGTTGCCTTGAAAAATGTATTATAAGGGCATGAAACCACCTCTGATATATAGTGAAGTCTGCTTCTCCCATCCCTGAAATTAGGTCTTACCCATACTCCTCACACACTGATACAAAAGCAAAGCCCTTCAAAGTGCATTTAGAGAGGGGAAGAGCAGCAGTGGAGCCGTGCAGAGAGAAATTGTGCTCAGACACTCGGCAGGCTGAGCCAGACGTCTCCATTCAAGCTAACAGCCCAATAAATCCTATTCCCTGCAGATCATTTATTCTTCAGCACGTTCAATCAACAGGTTTGGAAAGGAGGACCAGACACTTTTCTCACTTATTTTGGCCTTCTATGAGAAAAGCAGCAGTGAAGAAAAGAAGCAGAACAAGTGGGAATGAGAAGGGCCAGGAGGAAGCACAAACCTAAGAAAGCAGGAAGGCAAGGGAAAGAAATATTGAAAAGAAATATTGAGAAGACATAGCAGAGGAAAGCAGAGATGAGAGTAACTGGAGCAGTGCAGCACATTGGTGAGAGAGAGTTCTTTTAGGTTATTGTGCATTGCTGCTTTTTATTCAAGGAAGATGAACTTGGACTGGAACAGGCAGAGAAAAAAGCAGAGCTGGGAGTTCAGAAGAAACATGAACTATCACACAGGCAGTGTGCCAAAAAGTCTGGTTCATTAAACTTGGCCAAAAGCTGAAGTGATTGCTATCTACCATTATGTAAGAAGAAGGCATTGGATGGCAAAAAAAAGATACATTATTCAAAGGACAATGCCAAAACAAGGATCAAAAGGATCTGTTTCCCAAGAGTGCCCTTAGGCTGAAAGTTAGAATAAAGTCCTAATCAGCAAAGGAATTAGGTTTGGGGTAAACCTCAATTCCTAACCCATTCATAATTGACTGATGTCAGCCACTCTTGGGAAGCTGGTATTGACCAAGGCTTTTGATCCATGCAGATGACCCAGCCACCATTAAGGCAGAGCTTGATTAAGAAACGATTTCTGGTGTAGTGCCTGCAATTGCCAATATCTTGGTCTCTGTGACAGAGGGGATTACTGTCACTCCTGTTCTGCTATTATCCTGGCAGGCTTCACCAATTTTGAGACCACTTCTTGCAAACCAAAAATCCACTTGCTGCTTTGGTAACTTATACTGCCTTAATTTTTTTTTCCTATGGACAATGAGCTATCATATTTGAAGGAGAATGGGTGAATTCTCAAAGCAGCTTTGATCTGTCCTAGGTCCTCAAAGCAGCCTGCAAGAATAGCTTGAAAGCTTTTTATTTAAAATAAGTGTCATTTCCTCCCCTCTCATTTTGATTGAAATAGATGATGAATGCAGGGCAAATTGTACTCTAAGCTTGATCGTGAAAGCAAGTATAATTCTAAACCAGCCTTGATCAATAGCAGTTTCTGCTAATTGACTGTAATCTATCTATCTATCTATTTATTGCCATGGGAATTTTAAATATGGCTGGTGGGGTTTTTTTTGTTGTTTTATCCATCAGCTACAAAGAAGAAGCTTGAAAATGGAGGATGGGAGAAGAGGGAGGAATTGATCAGTGATGCAGCCTCAGCTGATGGCATATCCTCAAGGCAACTTGCAAGACTTGGGGAAATGCTGACAGAATTTTCCTAGGCAGAAGAGAGCAGACTGGTAAGTCTGGCTGAACAGAGCCAGGGCTGGGGTTTCTTAGGGGCTTGAAGTGCCTCCTTAGCTGGATGAGAGAGCTTTGATAATGGGGAGTCAGGCTACCGACAAGTTACACCCCTGGTGGAAAGGAGGGAAGGTGTATTAACACTTCTGCTGAGCCAAACCCCTTGTTTTTGTCAGAAAAGCAGCATGAGAGGAAAGTCAGGAAATGTTTGACCTGCATAAGTTCAATCCCATTAACATCCCAAAGAGGTCAGGAGTGAAGGAAGGAAAGTAAGTCCAGTCAGGAGGGTAATAGCTCCCTCCCTCCTTTATTGTCCCCATGAGAGCAGCTCCTCATTCATTCTGCAGTGTCTGACAGGGGTCTGGGTGCTGCACTTGAGTGACAGCAGCATTTCCCTGACTTCCGTGGGACTGTCTGGGCTGTGAGAGTCACGGTGCCTCCCTGCCTCGGGGGCTTTGTGTTCCCAAGTGATTTGTCCTCACCCTAGAAGTGATGTTATCTGGAGGGAGGAAGGCTGCTTGGCTCTTGCAGAGGTGACACACAACTGGGAGGCCTCAGCTGCACTTTGACGTGTGGTTACATTGCTGCCAAGCTCCATGTTCATACTTCATTCCCATCACTGTTAGGTGTCTCACTTACAAGTTTTTCCAACTCTTCCCATTTAATATTGCATGCTGTATTAAACGCATGTCTATAGCTTAATTGAGAAAAAAAAAATCTGCATTCTGCTCTGAATTAAATTAGAGGCTTTTCTGTCAGGTTCATTTTACCAGTGTGCCTGCATCTCAAATCAACCTACATAAGGAGGGTGAAGAGGAACTGAACAGCTACTCCCTGATGCAGATCTCACTGAATATATGCAGCGGAGACAACACCAGGCCCAGAATATTTCTCTTTTCCTGTACTTTCAGAAGTGTGGGGGACTTAGGGAAGCGGCCCCTCATAGTCTCCCTGACTCCCATGACACGGAAATCAGGCTGATTGCAAATATCCCCTGAGAAGCTCACACCTTATGTAAAGGAGCAGGGTATCAGATGAGTAGGAACTTCAAAACACTTCAAACAGGCACAGCAAAATGGAACTTGCCCACCGAGCTTGTTCTGTGAGACAGAGCTCTTCTTCCATCAAGTTTCCAGAGGCTGAGGAGTTTGTGGGATGGGGTGATGGGGTGCAAGGGCAGGAAAACCAGGATGGGGCACAAGGACAGGAAAAACAGCCTGTGCAGGGCCCCTCACACCCAGGCTGTGCCAGGCAGGCAGCACCTGTGGGGATACTGTGCCTGCATCCCTCATCCCTGTCCAGTACCTCTGTCCCCACATGTCATTGAGTGGCTTGTGCAAATGTGCCTTGGTGGAGCAGGCTGAATTGGAGCAATTGGCCATGGAAAGGTCATTCCAGCTAAGGAAACCTTCCAGTGAGACCCAAATGGCTGTAACTGTTTTTCTGTTCTCCTCTCCTCCATGGCATCGCCAGGAGGAAAAGGTTCCAGGCCATGAGATGTGGAAATTCACTCCTTTCACTTTGCCCTCCTGGGGCAGGAGGCAGCTGCAGGAATGATGCACCAAGTATCCCTGTGGTACCTGGCCAGCACAGATCCATGGCCACAAAGGTGCCAGATTTTCCCTGTGTGGGTTGTCTGGAGCACTCCACAGCTGCAGCCCAATACTGTGGTCTCAGCACTTTTTTTCTGGCCATGAAGAATTATCTTCATGGGCTACATGTTCATTGACTGGTAAAAACAAAATGAATGAGGTAATAGAAGACACAGGAAAACAAAGAATCAATATTTCTAGGACTGTTCACTGAAGGTAGCAGCTGACCCACAGTGCACCACAATGAACACTGGGGTTTGTCCTCCTTCCCCCAGCACGAGCTGGCCACAGGCAGGGCTGTGTTTGATTCCCCTAATCCAATCCCCTCTGTGACTTCTGCAATGCCTCTTACAGCATTCAATATTTTTCTAAGTCAGGCCTAAGGAAGAGGGTATTATATAGGTAGTAATTTTCCATTCTTAATTTCTGGTACCTAATTAAGTGTATGCCACAGGTAAATTTTGGTTCAGGTTTTAGTGTGCTGTATGGTGATCCACATAGGGTCATAATTCACTTTAAACTGGGAAGCCTGGGAACAATCTGATTTTGGGCAGCCCAGCCTTAACATGGCCTGTAAAACCAGTCCCAGGAAGAGGATAAGTCACACATATGACAGAAGCAGAGACATGTCTTCACAGACAAGCAACACTAAATTATGCTGATTTTAGTCAAACCTTCCTGGTTTCCTCTTATTTCTAAATTTTCCTATTCTAAACTGGCAGAACTTGGTCACACCTGGCCTTCCACTCAGACAAATGGACTGAGCCTGGAGCCTGCAGCCTTTGGTCAGAGTGAAAGCCAATATATTTTTTTTTAATTAAGCCTCTTTGGAAAGTTTTGGGTGGCTCACTTTACAATTTGTACTCCTCTACTCATTTCAAGTTTGCCAGTAAAACTCAATCCCAACACAAAGTGACTATAATAGCTGTCTTTTTATCACAAAGACAGCATTTTCCATGTTTTCCCCAGCTTTAGCTTCCCTCCTGCTTTCTCTCTCCTTTGAACTGTACAACTAATGCAGCCCTATGTACATCCACCACTATCATCTGCAGAGTAGTCAGAACACATGGTTAATTTACTACTGCCAACTGCTTACTGTTGTCATTAACAATCTTCATTTAATAAAAAGCTTTTATCAAAATTGGTTTTCCTGGAGTACTTTCATTTTTTCCTAGAAAAGGCATTAAAATTAATTTGTTTTCACTCAGTCTGTACTACTGAGTGAATACAGCAAGGAACAAAAAAGATAAACATGTGAGAGAAACCCCAAAGAGAAGGTAATGTAGAAAGAAGCAATTGTGTTCTAAAGTAGATTATACTTTTTTTTCATTTGAAAGAAAACAAAATGATTGAAGCCTGGTAGAAAACATCAAATTGCAGTGCTGGTTTGGTGCACAAGGAAGATGCTCCCCTTCTCCACAGCCCCCTGTGGCTTCTTTACTGGGGGAGGCAGAGGTGCAGAATGATTTGACCTAAGGGTTTAGGGACAATTCACAGGATTTTCTGCTGGAAATGCACTGGACTCTACTGATACTCTGCATTTCACTGACCTTCCCCCAGCAGGGCTGCTGCTTCCTTTGCATGTTTTTCACATGCAGCCTCTGCCCGTACTGCCTGAAACCTTGGGGCAACAGTTTATTGTTGATGTCAGAGGGGATATTAAGACATTTCAACCACCCTGTTATGCAATGAGCCACAAAATTGGAGATACCCCTTCCTTCCTTCCTTCCTTCCAACCCCAAAATAATTTCCCCATAAATGACAATTTTGGAAATCATAACATTTTTGGTGAAATTCCAATTCAGAGAGTGAATTCTGCACAAATGCTCCCTGGGGACTGGATGGGGAGTCTCTCCCAGGCTTGCTCCGACTGAGCACATCTCCTGTGCTGTTCCACGAGCCTCTGCTTGGGGGAGGAGGGATGACACATTATGGGAATTTCATGGTCAGACGCATCATAGAGTATGAAATATGGCAGGGGAGATCCACTCCATCCATGAGAATAAGGACATTCAGCAGCTGAAGTACAGCTCCTCTGAGACAGGGTGATGGCAGATCAGAACTGGAATATTTTGGTTTAAGCTATTTTATCCATAAACTAATTCTTCTGTAAAAAGCAGTCTAATTTAAAAAAAACCTTATTAATGAACAGCTTTATGTAAAATGGAGGAACCTAACATAGCACAGTTGCTGTTCTCTGGAACTGGCTTTGGAAGTGATCTGGAATGCATTTTCCCTTATTAACAAGGAAAATGTTACTTCCATTAAAGAAAAACAACCCTTCCCCCCACCAGCCATCCGTGAGAAACTCTCACTGTATTTTCTGTTTGAAATTTAAATTTTTGCGTAATACCGCCCACTGTATGAAATGAATGTGATTAAAATGATGGTTTCTCTAATTTTCAATTAAAATATATTTTAAATGTTTACCTTTCCACACTAAATGCAAATGCAGATACGTGGTACAGCACTGGGAAACCAGAAGGTGGAAACCCACTGACCCAGTTTCCCCATCCCAGTGGACTAAAATGCAAAAAACCAAACAAAAAGCTGTAAAAGCATCCCACCTCCCCCTCCCCCTAGCCTGACAGGGCCCCAGAGTAAAATGTGCTGTGTAAAAGTCACAAAATGAAAATCATTAGAAATTAATTGGTGCAGAAAATGGCAAATGTGGTGGGATTTGTCCCATCTGCGACCCCAGTTCCAGAGGTATTTGGGGGGCACCATGTCCAGAGAAGTTGCTGCTCCTCACCAGGTGAGGTAAATTTTCACAGAATCCTTTAGGTTGGAAAAGACCTCTGAGATTGAGTCTAACTTCTGAGCAGTCACCACCGTGTCACCCAGCCCGTCGCCCTGAGTGCCACGTCCAGCCTTTCCTTGGACACCTCCAGGAATGGTGACTCCGCCNTTTATATATTATGATACATTTATACACGATGTGTCTTTATATTATAATAAAATGATATAAATTATATATACATATAATATTTAGATCTATTTCTATAATGATACATACTAATTAATTATATATATGTAAATATGAATGGATTTATTTCTGCTTTGCTACTGCTGACTCTGGGCCCACCCTGAGGCACCCCCGCACTTGGTGGGGCCGGGGCTCCGGCGGAGGAAAGCCGGGACCTGCCCGCATCACCCCGGGCCGTATCCCGGG